>PITA01021084.1:0-33462 GCA_004023965.1 Spilogale gracilis | reverse complement strand
TTTTTTTTTTAAAGATTTTATTTATTTGACAGAGAGAAACACAGCCAGAGAGGGAACACAAGCAGGGGGAGTGAGAGAGGGAGAAGCAGGCTTCCTGCCGAGCAGGGAGCCCGATGTGGGACTCGATCCCGGGTCTCCAGGATCATGACCTGAGCCGAAGGCAGTGGCTTAACCAACTGAGCCACCCAGGCGTCCCTGATCATAGAATTCTAAATGATTCTGAAAATTATATTTATTATATAATTCGTGTGTGTGTGTGTGTGTGTGTGTGTGTGTGTGTGTGTATCTCATCTCAGCAGGCAGAGTAAAGCACTTGCCAAGGTTTGGATGTTCATTCTAATAAGACCTCTTACATAGGATCCCTTGAGATTAAAAAAGAAAAAAGACAATAGGATGCCCATTATTACAACTTCTGTTTGTGAAGGTGTAAGAAAAAACAAAAGGGACAAGAATCAGAAGGAAGAAATAGAATTGTCATTCTCAGGTGACAGAAGTGTTGTACAAAGTCTGAAGGAAGCTGTAGGCAGATCCCTTGCGTCACTAAGCCAGTTTGCCACAAAGCTGGATTTTGGGGTGCATTTTGTGGACAAAGGCAGAACTTTGGAGAGACGTTCTCCCGAGGTAGACTTGTAGGGCTCTACTTTAAAATCATACATGACCTTATAAACCAAGTTTATCAAACCCCTAAGACCGGGGGGAAAGAAACATCTAGAAATGAAGAGTGTAATGATTAAAATCAAGATGTTACTGGATGTATGATAGAGTAGACACTGCTGAAGAGAGAATTAGTGAACTGGAAGGACCATCTGAAAGATGTACCCAGAATGCACCCACATACAAGGAGATTAGAAAAGAAGAAAGAGGCTCAGACACATGGAGGAGAGACTGAGTCTGACCTACGTCTGACTGGGGCTGCTGGAGGAGAAAGTGGAGGCTGCAGGACAGCCGGATCTGAAGACACACATACCGGCGGAGCCTCCAGAGCTAATGAGAGATCCCGATCTACAAGTTCCGGAGCTGTACAACATACACCAGTGAGATAAACAAACAGAAACCCATACTTCAACATGGCAGATGTGAAACCAGAGGACCCCAGAGTGAGATTTGTGGCACTGAAGGTTGTCAGTCTGTAACTACATATTCCACAAGTCTCTTCTTTTCCGTAATAGAGAATAACTGCAGGAACTTGCTCCAAAGAGATCTGTGTTTAAAACAAAACACTTTAAGAGCAAAAGATTGATCTCAGAAAGACAGTGATTTGCAGGAAGGAGAGAAAAACAGCCTGATAAATGTTAAAACGTGTTCTTTGTAACCGGATAGTAGTGATGTCTAGTTGACATTATGTCTGAAAGAAACACAGCATTGAACAGCAGTGGTATGTAAGCGAGGTGTGGGATAGTCTGTCCTGAGCACCTGCAGGCTCTTTTCTTGTTGAAGGATTTAACAGTTAAGTACTTAATAATTCAGACGTGAAGTTAAATGGGTGATACACTTTTACAAGTCAGCATTGAAAGAGTAGAAATAGGGCATATAAATTGCTGATCTCTAGAAGGAAAAAAATCACAATTCAGAAAGAAAAAAATGTGAAGAAAGCACATAAAACAGATTTTAAGAACGTGAGAGACACAAGTTCAGTTTTATCAGCAACCATACAAAAAAAAAGACAAAAAAAGTTTGTAGGGTTGTATTAATGACTTTAATTACACACACACACACACAGAGACGTGTGTGTGCACACATACATACTGTTTCTAAGAACATAGCTAAAAAAACAATAGAAAGGTGGGAGTAGAGAGGGAAAGGGAGCTGTTGTATAATATCATTATCAGACAGAATATGGATTAATATAAGGGACAGATAAAGGTTGCTACATAGTGCTAAAAGGTTCAGTGTGTGAGGAAGACATAGAAATTTTAAACTAGGTACTTAATGAAATAGCCTCAGCATACAAACAGGAAGTAGTTTGGGCTGCATAGAGAGTTGGACCCACCGTCCGGTAGGACATCATCCCCAGGGATGGGGAAGACGAATACAGAGGAAAGTGTGTCCAGGGAACAGGGTGAACACAGGGGGAGCGCTCACAGAAGCAGAGCGGACCCTGGGCCACAGGAAGCAGGGCTCGGAGGTTTCTGAGGATGACTGCGTAATTGTGCTTGAGCACACCACCTTTACGTCGGCAGTTTACAAGAAGTAAATTCTTAAGTCCCTAAGTATTCGGAAATCTGAAAGCATGTAGGTTTAACTCATGGGTTCAGTAAGAAACCCAAGTAGACATTTCAAAATACATGGGACTAAAAGAGGAGGCAAACGTGGGCTGTGGAGACCTGTGGGCCGTGGACACGGTTCGCGGCCGAGCACCCCTTCAGTGAAGCCTCAGGCCGCCGAGTGAGTTTTTAAAAACCTGAAAATTAATGAGGTAAGGATTTTGTTTAAGAAATTAGGGAAAGAACAACCAAGTAAACCCAAAGAAAGAAAAAGAAGATAATACGTCAAAGAAATAGGAACCAGAACACAAATATAGAGGAGGTGAACAAAGCCAAACTGTGACTCTGAGAATATTAACGAACTAAGTAAACCTTTGAGAGACTGGTCAGAATAAAATAGGGGGAAACACACAAAACAATATAATTCAGTGGAAGAGAACCAGGATGTCGATGATTATCCAAGTTAGGCCGTGGCTGCACCCGTGTCACCATACACGGCTTTGGTGCGCGTTCAACATCTCCCATAATGAGAAGCATTTCTTTAGTTCTGTGACTGCGGAAGACACAGCTAGAGGCGCTGCGGTGGTTCAGCTGTAAGAGAATACTAGGAACAACTTCACGATGAATTTTATTTTGTTTTAAGATTTTATTTATTTGACACAGAGAGAGAGATCACAGGTAGGCAGAGAGGCAGGCAGAGAGAGGAGGGAAAAACAGGCTCCCTGCTGAGCAGAGAGCCCGACACGGGCCTCGATCCCAGGACCCCAAGATCACGACCTGAGCCGAAGGCAGAGGCTTTAACCCGCCGAGCCACCCAGGTGCCCCACAATGAATTTTAAAACTTAAATACAAAAAAAAAAAAAAAAAAATACAAAATCAACCCAATAAGAAAATAGCCTGAGTGAACCAGTAGCCATCAAAGAAATCAGAGCAGTAGTTACAAACAATCCGGGTGAGACGCTACATTCTGACATTTGTGCAGAGAATGCTTCCAGAACTTTAAAAATGATCCAGGGGCACCTGGGTGACCCAGTCATTAAGCCTCTGCCTTCAGCTCAGGTCACGATCCCAGGGTCCCAGGATTGAGCCTCACATCAGGCTCCCTGCTTGGCAGGAGGCCTGCTTCTCCCTCTCCCACTCCCCCTGCTTGTGTTCCCTCTCTCGCTGTGTTTCTCTCTGTCAAATAAATAAATAAAATCTTAAAAAAAAAAAAAAGAATCAAAAGCAAGAGATAAAATTCCTCTTTACTTAACAGTTGATCTGACTGACTGCAAAGGGAATTACAAATTTAGCAAGAAAACAAATTTACTTACGAAGGGACTGGCCCTAGGATCAGCGCACAGAAGTTCTGTGTCTCCGTACCATCCGCAATTCGAAGATGTGGTTTAAATAAAGACAGTATTTACCAGCCCCAGCATCTGCAGTCTCCGTGAATAAATGTACCAGGAGCTGCCCGTGACCTACGCGTAGAAGGCGATGAAGCGTGAGGGAAAAATATCAAAGACCCGGAACAGATCCTGTGTTTGTTCAGAGGAGAAGTGAACATCATTAAGCTATGTTACTTCCCAGAATTCATCTGTAGATTTTAAGTTCCAAGGAGGATTTGGTGGAATTGAGTGTGTTTAGAACACATCACTGCAGGGCAGACACGTGGTGACGAGGCACATGTGGGACGCTCGCGGCCGCTGGAGGAGCGGGCTGGGGCAGTCCGCAGTGTGGGTCTTACAGCAGGAGCATGAACCGGTCCCCTGTTTACATAAAGCTCAGTGTATTCGCAGCCAGAGTAGGGGTTTTTTATATTGTATTTAAAATCGGTTATTAACAAAGTGTATTACTAGTTTCAGAGGTAGAGGTCGGTGATTCATCAGCCCTCCGTCACCGCCAGTGCTCGTCACATCACGTGCCCTCCTTACTGCCCGTCACCCGGTGACCCCAGTCCCTACCCCCCCTTCTGTAACCCTCAGTTTGTTTCCGAGGGTTAACAGTGTCTTTTGGGTTGTCTCCCTCTCTAATTTCATCTTATTTTTCCTTCCCTTCCCCTGTGGTCCTCTGTTTTGTTTCTTCAATTCCACTATGAGTGAGATCATATGCTGACCGTCTTGTCCTGACTCGCTTATTTTGCTCAGCATAATACCCTCTAGTTCCGTCCACGTCGCTGTAAACAGTAGGATTTCACTCTGTGATGCCTGAGCAGTGTTCTAGTGTATATATGAACCACATCTTCCTCACGGTGTCTCTGTCGATGGCTCTTCCCACTGAAGTACACTTTTTAATGTTCACTGTTCAGTCCAGCCGCTGCCCTCCTGGCTGCCTGCCCAAGGGAAGCACGAGCACGTGTCCACACTAGGATCTGTACTGATTGTTTCCAGAAGTTTCCCTTGAAATAGCCCAAAACTGGGGACAGCCCAGGTTATGCACAGCGGAGAATCTACACTCTGTCCCTCCAGCGGACGGCACTCAGCGGGGAGAAGCTTGCTTCCGATGAGACAGTGGAGACGGAGCCCAGACGCGGGGTGCTAGGGGCCAGAAGCCGGACAGGGGCGCATACTGTGAAGTGCCGTGCCCACGAGACACCAGGCAATGTGGGCTCATCGCGAGTGACAGCAGATCGCTGTTTGCCTGGGGCTGGGCCAGCAAGGAGACAACAGCAAAGGGACACTTCCTGGAAGTGTTCTGTGTCTTGATTGAGGACATACTTACCCGGATGTATTCATTTCTCAGCGCTGTGAGCTCTATGATGACTGCAATTTATTGTACATAAGTTACACCTCAGTAAAGTGTATTTTAAAAATTAAGTCTATAGCCCAGGGATACTATACAATACATAGGTGTTAAGACTATAAAGAAAAGCAAGGAAATGATCATAAAAAGCCAGAATGGTGACTACTTGTAGGGTTGGTGGGGGCTGCCTGGAGGCGGTGTCCAGGATTGCTCCTAGAGCTCCAGGTGTGCCTTCTCGGGCTCCTTCGGCATGCAGCTGCTTTCTCTCCCGTCACGTGTGTGACATTCACACAGAAAACGAACCAACTTAGGACGGACTGATGTGATCCTTCTAGAAGTACAGGAGGAAGAGAACAGCTTCCCCTGCCCATTACAGAGACTTCGGAAGCCCCGGAAGCAGCGTGAGCAATGCTGAGCTTTGGTTTATGACAAGAAACAGGTCAGCAGTGGGACTGAGGCGCTCGGGAAACACAGCTCCAAGTCTGTGTCGGATCCTCACCTCATCCTACTCAAAGATCAGCTCGAGAGGAGTTAAGATTCTAAATGGCACAAGCATACCTTATTTGGGATATAGGTATCTTTTTGACCTCAAAGTAGGGGAAGATTTCTTTAAAACACCAACCATGAAATAAAATTGACAAAATGACATTAAAATCCACAATTCCTTAAAGAAAATGAGGAGATGGTGTGTGCAGCGCCTCCCGGGGGGTGATTGTCAGGGCAGGTACGCGGACAGATGTGCTGTCGCTGAAAACCACGACCAGGGACCCGTGGAGAGGCCTCCTGGGCACAGAGTGGCTGTGGGCCCCGAAGCTGGCAGAATCGGGTCAAGTCGAAACCGTCTATGTCACGGAGGCCGCGGTCCAAGCCGTGGGAGCAGCAGCGCCCGCGTGTCTGGCCCTCCCACGGGGTGAACCCCTGCCGCCTTGGAAACAGGAAGAAAAGGATACAGGACAATTCTGTTCCTCTACGTTTGGAAGTGAGCACACGCAGACATGGGGTGAGGGGGTGCGGGCCGCCTCCTGGGAGAGGACAGCGAGGTGCCCCGGGGTCGGCAGGGTGAGGCTTCCTGACCTGGGTGGAGGGCGTGGTGACCCAGGCGTTTGTGGTCCTGGTCACGTGGGTATACGTGTTCCCGACGTGCCACACAGTCCCCGCGGACCCCACGGAGGCGTTATGGGCGGGGGTGTCGGAGCCTCGCGTGTGGGGAGGCGCCAGAGCTGGGGCAGCCGCTGCAGCCTGCTCACGGCCGCCTGCGGGCCTTCTACCGCCGTGTGCGGGGAGGCACGGGGGCGCGTGTCGCCTCCTGGGGACCACTGGGGGCTCCCGCCGGAGCAGGGGCTCACGGTCAAGGCAGACGGGGGAGCTTCCTGAAAAGGGGACGCCACTAGGACTCGGAGTTTGACCAGCGGTGGCCGGGGAAAGGGAAGTTGGATTCTGGGAGGTGGCGCAGTGCTTGGGGGGCAGGGCAGGGGTGGGGACACGGCTCCGGCCACCTGGACACAGACCTCCCGGCAAGCAGCAGGGGACATGGCGATCGAGGGATGTAAGTGATTTGCTTCTGGCTGTGACAGCAGTAGCCGGTTTCAGGCTTAAGTCAAGTTTCTGCTACTCGGATGAGAGCTGGACAGGTGAGAATTTTAGAGATTATGCAAAGTAAAGACTTTTGAAAGGAGGCGTTCCTCGTCTGCTACAGAATCGGCCGTCATTGCCTGGGAAGCAGGTGGCCCAATGTGGTGTCGTTCCCGTGCCGCTGGGGGTGCAGGGGTGGCCCGGAGCGGGGCCCCGAGGCGGCAGGCAGCGCTGTGGCCGATCTGACGGAGCAGACTCCCATGCCCTCTCGCACTCGGGCACACATTCGTGCCAGAAGGAGGGAGGGCGGGAGGGACCTCCGTGACTTAGCGCGTGGAGAGGGGCAGGGTGGTGGCCGTCGGGCAGTTTCCCTGGAGGACAAGTTGGAAAAGAAGGACACAGGACACCAGAGGACATTGAGGGCACTGGCCAGTGTCCTGAAGAAGGGGACCCCTGTCCTCCTGAGGGCCTTTCCCCGCTCTGAGGGGTGGCCAGGTGTGGAGGGGCCTTGGCGCCGGGTCGGCACGCTGAGCCCTCTTCCCCTCGCCCCCCACCCCCCAGGAGGACGCTAGACTTCAGCACGGCGCGGCTGTGGGTGTTTCCTTCCGTGACCATTTGGCTCTTTGTCTTCACAGATTCTGTTTGGATTCCGCTAGACAGACCCGACAAAGACTGTCCATCAACTGGTCCAATTTTAGCTTGAAAAAAGCCACCTTTGCTGCCCACTGAATGAGGACCGCCTGGAGAGGGACGCGCGGGAGGTGGGCCAGGCCCCGGAGCGGCTGTGCTCGCCCAGGGCTGTGCCGGGTGGGCCGCCGGCCCGGGACCCCCCGAGCGAGAACTGGCCGCCCGGCCCGCGTCGGTAGCTCGTGTGCGTGTAGTCTGTGAGTGAGGCGTGAGCGCAGCGCCGGGCCTCGGATGGAACGGCAGCTCCCGCCGGTGTGCAGCGCGCCGCCCGGGAGCCTGGGCTCTGGCCAGAGACGCGTTTCATCGTCCACGTGGCTCGTTGCCTCTGCATCTCGCCGTGCCCCGCCGTCTGTCCCCGCCGGGGCACTGCCGCCACCCAGCTCTCGTGTGCCCTGCACCCCCGCAGCGGGCCGGGCGGGCGGGCGCCTCCGTTCTCCTCCACAATCTACTGTCTAAGAGTGTCCACGTTGCGCTGTCTGTGTCTGATCCCCTGACTCGTAGCCAGCTTGTGTAAGACCCCTTGCAGAATGAGAAAGTTCGAAAACAAAACCCCACCCAGTACTCACACCATCAAGTCTGTTAGAGAGTGTACGACTGTATTAACACGGAGGCCTGCCTGGCTACTTTTTTAACATATTGTTAAGTAATATTAAAATCATGTCTTTCTTTTTGAAAGATGGAATACATTAGTACAGCAGAAGACCTCGTCTGGTTGCTTTCTGCTGGGGGCGGGGGGCAGGGCCCTCCAAGGGGAACCTGGCCTCCAACCCTGGAGCGTTTCCCGGGTCAGCCCTGGCCGCAGTCTGGAGGTCCTGGCGCCCCCTCCACCACCCTTCAGGCCTCGCGTGGCCGTGGCCTTTGCGTGCCAGGCAGCGCCAGAACCCAGGACACAGGCCAGCCCGGTGCTTGGAGGGTTTGGTGAGCGGGTGGGGAGGAGGGGTCACCGCAGTCTGACCTACAGCCGGGGGAAGGGCGGGAGACCTGCATCGTGATCCCTGACGAGACTGCGAAGACTCACGGGCGTCCATTCGGGTATAAACAAGGAACGACGTGGGCCGTGCAGGGGATGAGAGTGGGAACGCTGCCCAGGTGCCTCTCTGCGGTCTCCAGGCGGTTCGCGGGAGTCTCTGCTGGAGCCGCTCCCACCCGCCGCTCCCGGCTCTCAGGAAACCTCCCTGCAGCCACAGGGATGTGGTGTGTCCCCAAGTGAAGGGGGAGCGGTGGGGCCCCTGCTTCCGTGTGGAGACGGGGAGAGAGGAAGCTGCCTCTGGAAACCCTCTGCCGGTTCCACCCGGACAGACAGGATGCAGGTAGGAGAGAGAGGAGGCCAGAGGGACTCCGAGGCTTTGGAGAGCCCTGGGCGGCACAGGGTTGCCTGCCCTGGAGCAGGGGTCAAGGGTGAGGTGCCCATCTGACCCCATCTGGCGTTGGGGATTGCGGTTCATGGACAGAAGCCATCCTGGAGCGAGTGCACACAGGTCAGGGGTCCAGGCCCAGAAGCAGTGACCAGGGTGGGAGGAGGAGGGCAGCCTGGGGGACACAGGCAGGGAGAGGCAGTGGTCAGGGCGAGGCCCAAGGACTGGCCCGGGGCTGCGACACTGGGGGGACTTTGACCACAACCCAGTGGGAGCTGGTTTGCAGGAAAACAAGGGTGGGAATGGCGGTCCGGGCAGTAGGAGGTGGGGCAAGAGGCTGGCGGGCTTGTTCTGCTTCTTTCTAACTAGGTGGGAAGAACAAGCTTACCCCTTTGCTCGCAGGATGACCCTGCAGGGCAAGGAGCGGGCTGGGCAGTGACCACAGCGGGAGCCGTGCCCTTGAAAGGCCCTGATGTGCCCAGGGCTGGCCGGCTGGGAGGGGTCTGGGAGGGAGCCTGCTCTCTGGGGAAGCCGCCTACCCAGGCCCCCAAGACCTCGCCCCTGCCCCATCCTCTGTCGACAGTCCCACCTCTGGGCCTCTGCTTCCATCTGTCCTGGGGGGCCACACTGGCTGCTGTGGTTCCACTTCTGAGCTGGTTCCCCCCGCCGCCTGCCACACCCCTGCCCCCCAATACAGGCAGCACCTAGGCCTGTCTGTACATCTGTCCCTACTGCTTCCTGGGGCCCTGGAGGGGGCGTCACTTTACCATTCCCGGTTCTCGGAGGGTGGATCTGGGGCCTGGGAGGCCCAGCATGGGGTCCGGGGGCGGGAGAGGTGGAGGGCCAAGGCTGGCCTGCCTCCCTAGCAGCCCCTCCCGTGCCCGGAGACTTGTCACTGTGTGTCCTTCTGCCCAGAGACTGCATTTACAGATGGGGAAACCGAGGCCCGAGGTGCATCTGTGGGACATCCAGCTCCAGGGCTCCTGTCTTCACGGGGCCTAGACTGGGGACCGACTCCTGGGGAGCCTCGCGTAGACGACGCTGGAGCACCCCCTCTCTGCACGGTAACGGTAACCATGAGATGCAACAAAACAGCAATGGCTAGGAAAACAGTAAAAGTTTTATTTAATTTTGTCTACATATTCATGTTGTTAAATCAGACTATACGGTCCCAGAAAAGACAGACACTTCTTAATTTCATTAACACTACCAAAGAAGAAAAAGCTGACCTCACAGGCCACACTGTTTCTTGGTTTTAAGCACCAGTAGAAGCTCCCAGTCACCCACAGAGGGACAGAATTGAGGTACCTTGAGTCCCGGTCCCTCACCTTCCGAGCGGCAGGCGGGCGATCACCGCCTGTCCTGGGCCCGCTATTCCTGCCTAAGCCCGAGCACGAGGCCGGGAGGCCAGGCGCACCGAGGACTTCCAGCAGGTTCCGGACCGTGTGCCCCCGGGAGCCCCCGGCTGGTGTTCCGCGGAGAAGACCATGTGGGTTAAGAGGAAGAGTCATTGACGTGTGCCGGTGGCACCAGGGAAGGGGGAGGCTGTGTAAGCAATGTTTTGGGTGTTGGGTGAGATGCAGCACCCGGCGGGCAGTGTTTCTGAGCAAGGGGGAGGAAACAAGCCAGCCTCGAGGCAGTCTGCAGGCCCAGCACTGGGGGGGGGAGCCCCGCAGGCCTGCTGAGTGGCGCGAGCAGAGACTGGCGTGGGGGGAGGCCAGGGTGGCTGCAGTGCGTGCGGCAGGGCTCCACACGGGAGGGGCTGCACCCGCGGGGCCCGGGGGCTGCTGGCGCTGCACAGGGGGCTGCAGGAGTGTCTCCGCCAGCCGCAGCGGGGAGCCTTGTAGCACAGCGCAGACACCGGCGTCAGGTCCTCGGAAAGCTCTGCCCTTAGCAGTGGCGTCAAACTAGCCCTCGAGTAAAATCTAAAGCTAAAAGCAAGCCTCAGAAGGCTCCAACTGATCCTGAGTATCTTAACCGCCTCCTAGAACAAAGTCCAGCATTCTTTAAAGGAATACAAAACCAGCCACACTAAATGAAACTCATGATGTTGGAATCCAGACAGAAGTTACCGGGCCATGCCAAGAGGAAGGGAAATAGAAACCATAATCAAGAGAAAAACTAAACCAACAAAAGAAACAGACCCCAAAATGACAGTCGGTGAATCTGCAGACAGGGACCTTACGTTGTAGATCTTACAAATATGTTCAAGATGTAAAAGCTCGGACAAGATGAGGATCCAATGAAGACCTAAGTGAAGCTCTAAAAAAAAAATCACAGTATCTGAGATGAAAAAATACGCTGGGTAGAATCAACAGCAGATCCAAAACCTCTGAGAAAACACCCATGAACTTGACGGCATAGGAACAGAAACCACTAGAAAGCACTGGGAGAGGAGAGACTGGAGGAAGGAGGATGGTAACCCGTAGGACAGCAGCGAGCATTGCACCGTACCTGTCGACTGGGGTCCTGTACAGGTGGGGACAAAAAATAACAGGAGTTGTCACAAGCTCGCCGGGATGACAGATGAGCCTGCGTTGGGTCTGTAGGTCAGTCTGGGACGAAGTGGCAGCTTGAGACTAGAGTTCCCAGGCTGCAGATGTGATTTCTCTTCATTTATGTGTTCTCTGACTTTCAGCAGTGTGTTGTAGCTTTCATTGTAGAGATCTTCCATGCTTCTGAAGAAATTTTCCTAAGCATTTTAGGTCTTTGACATCATCATAAGTAGGGTTATGCTTTAGTTCCCTGGGGCTCCCATAACAAAGTGCCATAAACTGCGCGGCTTCTAACAGAGATTTATTCTCGGGGCGCCTGGGTGGCTCAGTTGGTTAAGCGTCTGCCGTCGGCTCAGGTCATGATCCCAGAGACCTGGGATCGAGCCCCACATCGGGCTCCCTGCTCGGCGGGAAGCCTGCTTCTCCCTCTCCCACTCCCCCTGCTTCTGTTCCCTCTCTGGCTCTCTTTCTCTGTCAAATAAGTGAAATCTTTAAAAATATATATATATTCTCTCACAGTCCTGGAGGATATAACCCCAAATCCCTGGGAGGATATATACCCCAAAACGCGGGTATCCGCAGAATTGGTTGCTTTCAGAGGCGGTGAGGAAGCGCCTGCTGCATCTCTCCCTCCCGGCCCCTCCTGGCGGTCCTTGGCTTGCGGAGGGGTCCCTCCCTCCAGTCTCTCTTCCTGTTCGCACACGCCTCCTCCCTGTCACTCTGTTTGTGTCATTTTCTTTTTTAAGATTTTATTATTTTTTTTATCTTTTTTTAAATATTTTATTTATTTGACAGAAACACAGCCAGAGAGGGAACACAAGCAGGGGGAGTGAGAGAGGGAGAAGCAGGCTTCCCGCGAAGCAGGGAGCCTGATGTGGGGCTCGATCCCGGGTCTCCGGGATCATGACCTGAGCCGAAGGCAGCCGCTTAACCAACTGAGCCCCCCAGGAGCCCTTAAGATTTTATTTTTAAGTAATCGAACCCACAGGGGGGCTGGAACTCACCACCCCAGGGTCAAGAGCAGCCTGCCCACCAGCTGAGCCAGCAGCCCGTCTCTCCTTTCCTCGTAAGGACGCCAGTCTAGGGGTCTGGGGCCCACCCCCATTCAGCACGTCACGTCTCTGGGTCTGCAGACTCTGTTTCCAAGTGAGGTCGCACTCACAGGCCCTGGGGCTTAGAGCCCCACACCTTCTAGTCACCTCACCTTCTCCAGGTGCTGCAGATACAGAGCAGTGGGGGAGGTCTTTCACACACTGAACTCTGTACCCTGAGATTGTCAGAGTGACTAACGAATTCTAGACTTCACCACCACCTAGGACTTTTTTATGTGTATAATCACGTCATCCACACATAAGGACAATTTCTTCTACTTTTCCTGCTCTTCAGTCCTTTTACTAACGTACTGCACTGGGGAAGCCCTCCAGTACAATGCGGGCTTGCAGCCGTGGGAGCACGCACCCCTGCCCTGACGGAAGCCTGCACAGGGACGGACGGCATCCAGGATCCACCACCAGGCGGGATGCCGGCTCGGGGGTTTCGGACACACGACTTTATCAGGTTGAGGACAGGCTTTCTATTCCCGGTTTGCTGAGTGTTTTTATCATGGGTGGGCAGTAAGTTTTGTCATATGCCTTTTTCTGCTTCTATTCAGATGCTTTTTCTGTTGTTTTAGTGAATTACATTTAGTGTTGGTTGTTTTTTTTTTTTTAGTATTTTATTTCTTTGACAGCACAGCAGAGGAAGAGGCAGAGGAAGAAGCAGACTCCCCACTGAGCAGAGAGCCCAATTTGGGGCTCGATTCCCAGGACTCTGGGATCATGACCGGAACTGAGGGAGACACTTAACCGACTGAGCTGCCCAGACGCTGTAGTGCTTTTTTTTCTTTGTTTATAATCAATCTTATATCTCTCATTAAAATTCTACTTGTTGGGCGCCTGGGTGGCTCAGAGGGTTAAAGCCTCTGCCTTTGGCTCAGGTCATGATCTCAGGGTCCTGGGATCCAGGCCCGCATCGGGCTCTCTGCTCGGCAGGGAGCCTGCTTCCTCCTCTCTCTCTGCCTGCCTCTCTGCCTGCTTGTGATCTCTCTCTGTCAATAAATAAAATATTAAAAAAAGTTCTACTTGTTTATGACATCCTTTTTATATCTAATTCATTAACTTTTTGTGTACGCTGTTTGCATCTGTGTTCATGAGAGATTTATCTTGTCATTTTCTTGTTTTTCTTAGGTTTTGGTGTCATAAAGATGCGATGGGGAACACTCCTATCTGTTGAGTGTATGTGAGGTTGAGACAGCTTTCTCAGATGTGTGCAAGAACTCACCAGTGAAGTCATCTGGGCCTATAATTTTCTTTGTGGGAATATTTTTAATTACAGATTCAGTTTATTTAATGGCTACAGAGCTACTCGGGTTTTCTGTTTCTTGTATCCGTTTTGGTAAGTTGTGTTTTTCAAGGATCTTACCCATTTCATCCGTCAGAGTATGCACATGAAGTGTTCACAGCAGTCCTCTTAGAGATCCGTAGCGTTGACCCCTTTTTCACTCCCACAGTCTGCGTCTCCTCTCTTCCTCGTAAGTCTTGTCACTGGCTCGTTGGTGTTGTTGCCATGCAAAGAACTCCTGGCTTTGTTGATTTTCGGGTTTCCTTTTTCATTCATTTGTTCTTATATTCTCGCCTTTCTTTTCTTTGGGCTTAATATGCAGTTCTTCTCCTAGCTCTTGAGATGGGCACTCAGATCACTGAGTTTTAGCCTCATTTTCACTCAGTTCAGAGTATTTTCTCATTTCCCGTTGTTTTTTCCTTTGCCCGCAGATCACTTAGGGGTGTTTTGAGAACTTGGTGTTTATCTGTTACTGAGTTGTGGCCTAAGCTCTCCGTGGCCAGAGAACATAACTTCAGTGATTTGCTTCTCTGGATTATGTCGTGACTTGATGAGGCCCACAGATTTGTCTCCGTTGCTAAGTGCTCCACGTAGAGCCGAAAAGGATCGTGGTTGGCTTTTGTTGGGCCTAATGTTCCCCACAGGAAAAGCAGGCCAAGTTGGTTCCGTATTTTGGTTAAATCTCCTGTGTCCCTGCTGATTTTTCGTGCTCCTCTGCGCTGAGTGTGTGTTTATCCACGCCTCCCTGGCTTCGAAATGAGAGTGGCTACATACACTCCCATTATCTTGGTCAGTGTTGGCTTGGTGTGTCTTTTTCTATCCTTTTCATTCTCTATTCTTAGAGTTCAAGTATGTCAGTATGACAGTCGTGATCTTTCACTGTTTGATCCACTTATCTTTAGTTACTGACAGAGTTGGGTTCAAGTCTGTTATCTGGCCATCTGTTTTCTGTCTTATCTCTTCCATATTCCTCTAGCTCTCCTAATTGTCTTGCTTTGGATTAGTAACATTTCTTTGTTCTGTTCACTTTTTAGTTAACTATTTGTGGTACTGTCTTAGTGGTTACCCTGGAGATTATAACGTGCTTCCCTCGCACTGCAGTCCGCCTTACATCAGAGCAAACCTGTGTAAGTTCATTAAATCCTCCGCCCCCTCTAGAAAGCTCTCGTGATCATGTTTGCATGCTTTAAAGCCCTTGAAACAGGACTGTGTAAACACTTGGTAATCCTTATCTACCCACTCCCGCCTTCTGCGTTCCTTTCTGTATTTGATTTTATCCAGACTTTCACTTCCCTTCAGCTGGAATAATTTCTATAGTACAGATTTCTTGTAGTAGAGTCTGTTGGATATAAATTTCATTACCTTGTATTTGTCTGAAAATACCTTCGTGGTGCCTTTATTTTTCCTACATCTAGTATTTTCTTTTTTTTTCAAGATTTTATTTCTTTATTTGACAGAAACACAGTGAAAGAGGGAACACAAGGGGCGCCTGGGTGGCTCAGTTGGTTAAAGGACTGCCTTCGGCTCGGGTCATGATCCTGGAGACTCGGGATCGAGCCCCGCATCGGGCTCCCTGCTCGGCAGGAGGCCTGCTTCACCCTCTCTCACTCCCCCTGCTTGTGTTCCCTCTCTGCCTGTGTTTCTCTCTGTCAAATAAATAAATAAAATCTTTAAAAAAAAAAAAAAAAAGAGGGAACACAAGTACAGGGACCAAGAGAGAGAAGCAGCTTCCCACTGAGCAGGAAGCCCGATGTGGGGCTTGATCCTGGATCTCCAGGATGTTGACCTGAGCCGAAAGCAGTCGCTTAACCAACTGAGCCACCCAGGTGCCCCTTAAGATTTTCTTTTTAAGCTCAAACTCACAACCCCAAGATCAAGAGTTGTATGCTCTACCGACTGATTAGCCAGCCAGGCGCCCATCTAGTATTTTCTCTTGCATATTGCATTTGTGGTCAGTACAGTGTAAGGTCCGAGATTCCGCCCATCTCTAAATTAAGTGGGTTCTTATTCCAATAGACAGGTGATTTGTCGGTTGATTACCTGGGACTCATACGCCTTTTTAGAGCAAGGGCTATTTCCATTTTGTCCCAAGATGTCAACTTTATTCCGCAGACCTGGCCCTTCCGGGGTTTCAAAGGAAAACCCTAAGTGTTTAGCCAAGCCCTTCTAGCCTGGAGAGACCCAGATCCAAAGCTGTCACCCTGTGATATTCAGCCAGGGGGATGCCTGCTTAGCTCTTGGTTTTCCATCTGCCATTCTCACCCCAGAATCCTTGGGGTCTTACCCGAAGCACAATTTGGGGGTCAGCCAAGGATGGAGGGTTCCCCCTTTTGCGGCTCCCTTCTCCCCAGGATGTCTCCGTCCTCTCTTTCAGATGCGCACAGACCCTGACGCCACAGCCTGCCCCCCCCCACAGACACCGGGTCCCTTGCAGCCGGCCTCCAGCAGACGGGTGCGCAGGGAGTGCCGGGGAGGGCACAGGTGCACTCTGACTTGCGGAGAACTTCGCCTCATGGAAGGGTGAGTTCCAGGAAGAAGCTTAGACTGTGCAGTTAACACAGGTTCGCATCCCAGCTCTGTCCCTCAGTTGTGACCTTGGGCAAGTGAATTAACCCCGCTGTGCCTCATTTCCCCGTTGACATCCTGGAACTGCTACAAGGGTTAAATGCGGGCACCCTGGCAAACGCTGACCACAGCACCTCGGTCTCCCCTCACGCTTCTCGTTTCTGTCGTGGCCCTGCGGACAGGCCCTACGCAGCCACATCCTCCCCTTACCTTCTGTGGCCTCATGTGCCCTTGGCTGCCCCCTGCTTCCTCTCCTTGTTTCCAGCCCCTGACCTCACACCCTGGGCCGGGGCTGAAATAGCCCAGAGGCAGAGCTGGGCTGGCGCCAGGTCACGTGGCCCCCGACGGGCGGGTGTGGCTGGATTCGGGCGTCCATCCTGGTCCCCTGGCAGGTGGCAAACACGAGACAGTCTCCTCACCAGCTGGTCCTGAGGCCCGCCCGCCCGGACTCGCCGCTGCTCCCTGCACCCCTGCGCCCAGCCCCCACGGCGCACTGGCAGAGCGGTCACCACAGTAAGTACTTTTATTAGGAAAGTCAGCGCACATGGCGTTCTCTCGACTGCCGGACGCGGCTCCTGCGGCACGTTCGTGCAGACGCCCAGCCCCAGGAGCGAGGGCCGGCCACAGCCCGGTCCTCAGTCAACAGGCGGGCCTCCCACCGCGGGGCGCACGCGAGGGGCCGGCAGCTGCAGCACCTGGGGTGGGTAGGCCGCGTGGCCGCGGGTGTGGGGCCAGATCCTGGCCGCTGGGGGCCGCCCCCCCAGGAACAGGTGCCCCATGGAGGTTCCCTCTGGCCCAGTCTGTTCCATCGCCCAAGGAGGACCAAGGGGGGGGATCCGAAGCCCCCAAAGCCCGTTTCCGGGCCCTGGATCTCGGGGGCTCTGCCCGTCTCCCGACGCGGGGCTCACTGGCAGCACTCGGACACGTGCCTGAAGAGCTCCTCGGCCTGCTCGTCACCGAAGGTCCGTAGGCAGTGAGGGCACTGGAGGTCCCCCTGCCCTCTCTGGGTGGCCCCAGGGCACCTGCCCTCGGCAGGGGACTCCAGCCCCTGAGATCCCGTCCCAGCCCTCTGGCCACTGGGTGCCGCGAGCTCCAAAGTGTCAGTCTCTACATACTTGGGCATCCTGTTTCCCGTGTGAATCCGGGAGGAACCTGGCTCTCGGCGGTCCTGGAAAAAAGGCAAGAGTCCGTTTATGGGGGCTGCCCTAGAGGCCCCAGATTCACGTGTTGGGTTCTGGTACTTGAAGTATTTCTTCTTCTCCTGAGAGGGACTCACATCCCTCCCCACTTCCTGGAGTAGCCCGGAGCCCACACGTGGCGGTGCTCTGTACAGAGCTGAAGCGGGCACACACGCATGTGCTCACGGCGACGGGGTCGAGCCCGGCGCACCCCCACCACTGGGGGAGGCCTGAGTGGCCCCTCGGCCCTAGAGACCTGCCCCAGTCACCTCGGCGGGCGGGGAGCTGGGCAGACCGCGTCTCAGCCCCGAGCAAGCTGGGGCCGGCGGCAGCGCTCCTCACGACCGCCCAGGAGTGGGTTCCAGCCAGCCCCCCTGCTGCTGCGCGTGTGACCTGGAGTTCCCGCAGCAGGGGCTGCAGGGAGTGTCCCCCGCCGCTCACGGGGCCACAGACTGCAGCTGAGAAGGCCCCAGCAGGGGGCGCCTGGGTGGCTCAGTTGGTTAAGGGACTGCCTTCGGCTCAGGTCATGATCCTGGAGACCTGGGATCGAGTCCCATATCGGGCTCCCTGCTCGGCGGGAAGCCTGCTTCTCCCTCTCTCACTCCCCCTGCTTGTGTTCCCTCTCTGCCTGTGTTTCTCTCTGTCAAATAAATAAAATCTTTTAAAAAAAAAAAAAGAAGGCCCCAGCAGACCTGGAGCTGGTTCCGGTCGCTCTCTTGGCCCCGAGCCTTTCGGCGTCAACTGAGGACCACACCGGCTTACTCAAGACACCCCCAGGCCGAGGCAGAGGCGGGGAGACACACAGCCAGTCCTGCCGGAGGTCGCCCCTTCCCGCCCGGCGCCTGAGGAGGCCTCTCCCAGTGGCCTGCAGATTCGGGGACACAGGCCCGGCCGCGGCCCCCACCCACTTCGCCCACAAGTCAGAACAGCCACCTTGACCTGTCCAGGCCCGCTGCACAGACTTCGGCCCAGAGTGTGACAGAGGGTGTCCCAGGACTCCTGACCCCTCCCGCAGCGAGGATGCACGAGCCGCCAACACGCCCCAGCGCAGCGTTCGGCTCCCCCTCCCCACGACCTCCGGGGTCCACTCAGCGTCCCTGCTCCGCCTGGTACGTCGAGCCCCAGCGGTGCCACTACTGCCCGGTCTGTGTCCAGATGGATGTTCTTAGAAGGGCCCAGGGTTCGCTCCGGGGCCAGAGGTGTGTTGGGTACTCCCCGAGGGGCTGAAGAAACTAAGCTTTCCAGCAGGCCCGGGGCAGAGAGGAGGCAGGCGGGTCCCGCACGGAGAGACTTTGTCAGTTCGGTGCCGACCAGGCCTCCCCAGGTGGGGGTGGGCCCATCTCCCCCCACAGGGGCCGTGAGTTGGGGGCCGTCACTAGGCACCCGGGGCCTCGGTGTCCAGGTCTGCAGAACGGGGTAACCAGGGAACCTGCCTCACAGCGAGGAGGGGGCGTGCCCCCCGGACAGCCCCTCCACCGTCGCCGTGCCCCTGGCAAGGTGGCCCTGACCCCAGCAGGGAAAAGGGGCTTGGGCCGTGACAAGCGTCCCAGGCCAACAGTCAAAATTCCTGAAAAGGACAAGAGGAACGCTGAGCGCCGTGTGCAGAGCGCCGGCCGTACCTGTGATGCGGCCGCCTGCTGCCGCAGGGAGGCCACCTCCTGCTCGAGCTCCTGAATCCGGCCCTGGGCCCGCTCTCGGTCGGCCCTCTCGGACGTGAAGTCATCCTTGTAAGCCAGAATCTGGAAGGAGGAGACGCTCGGCTGCCGCGGGGCCACGTGGGCCGGAAGGAGAAGGTCCCCAGACGCCCCGGGCCCGAGCGCACACCTGCTGCTCCAGCACCTGCACGCGCTCCAGCGCCACGTCGCGCGCCCCCCGCACGGCCACCAGCTCCCGCCTCACGGCCTCACAGGCGAGCATCTCCTCCTCCAGCTGCCGGTTGAGCCTGGAAATCTCCTTCCTCATGAGCTCGGGGCAGGAGGGCCTGGCCGCCTCGGGGGGCGCCTGCAGCCCCTGCAGCTGCGCGTGGAGCCCCCGCACATACTCGTCCCTGCTGGCGTCGTAGCGCTGCCACTTGGCGTTGAGGTCTTCCACCTGGGGGCGTGGCCACAAGCTCTGGGGGCGTGGCCGGGGAGCTGTCGGGGCGCACGCCGCCTCGCTTCGCTCTGTCGCGAGGGGACACTGAGGCCACCAGCCGCACGCAAGGCGCGGTGAGGACGTCCGCGAGCCCCGTCTTGCACAGAAGTGGACTCGGGGCCGCGCTCCTGCCGGGAGAGCCCACAGGACGGCAGCCCCGGCGCCTCCTTCTCGACCCACACGCTCCCCGGGGGGCGGAGCAGGACAGGGGCGTCCTCTGCACTTAGGCAAGCAGCTCAGGTCTCTCGGGACGCGTCAGCCTAAGTGGCCCGAGGGGGACTCAAGCCCCGAGCACCCAGAGGGTGGGACAGATACTCACGTGGGTCACCTTCTGTTGTAAGAGCCGGTTTTCTTCCTGTAACTTCTCAATGACAGCCTGGACAGAGGCGGCCCCACCTGGACGCTCTGGCTGAGGAGGAAGGGACGGAGGGAGGACGCCGCGTCGCTGCACAGGACACAGCAACATAAGGGAGGACACTGGGCCGGCAGACTGAGGCCCCGGCAGGCGGGCGTTCGGGCGGGAAAGCAGAGTGGGGGGGCTCCGGCCCGGCCCCCACGCAGTCCGTCCAGCCTCCCGCAGCCTCACATGCTCCGTGGGCACGGGCGGCGGCAGGGAAGGCCCTGGTCCTGGGGCACGCTGGCCCGGAACTCCGCTCCCTTCCTGCAAGCCCGCTGCGGCGTCATGCCTGCGGGGTCAGGGTTGACCTCCGTGGTTCCGCACGCGGTGACCTGACCACACCGTGTTCACACCTGGAAGCTGCAGCCCCAAGCAGCCCCAACAGAGGTGGGCAGAACCTAAGTGAAACGTCTCCTGAGGGGCGCCTGGGTGGCTCAGTTGGTTGGGCGACTGCCTTCGGCTCAGGTCATGATCCCAGAGTCCCAGGATCGAGCCCCGCATCGGGCTCCCTGCTCGGCGGGGAGCCTGCTTCTCCCTCTCTCACTCCCCCTGCTTGTGTTCCCTCTCTGGCTGTGTTTCTCTCTGTCAAATACATAAAATCTTTAAAAAAAAAAAAAAAAAAAAAAGGAAAGAAAAGTCTCCTGAGAAGTCCATTGGAATCCGAGAACTTCAGTGCATCTAACAGAATGAGGGTGTCGTGTGCTGGTGACATCGTTTCTGAGAATTCCCCTTGAGTGATAAAGGAAGTGTGTGTCCTCGCCGAGCAGGCCCGGGAAGCCCCGGGTGACTCAGCCGAGTCCCGGGCTGAGAAGTGATGCTGCTGGAGGGGCCTCAGCAACCCCGCAGAGGCCCCAGGCCACCCTCCTGCGTAGCTACTTCCAAGGCCCCCCAAGGAAATGACACAGTGACTCAAAGTCGGATGAGCGCGCCTGCTTCCTCCCAGACAGCACTCGTCTTCGGCTTCTGAAATGCACGGCTCTTCTCTGGGGGTCCCTTCGTGGAAGCCCCACAACAGAGTGGGCGGTTTTCAGATCAAGGTGCTCTCGGCGCAGGCTCTCGGCGAAGACGCTAAGGAGCCAGGCGGCCTGTCCCTCCACGAGCATCACGTGTTCCCAACGTGAACGTGGCGGCCACGGCGGAGAGCCGCCTGGCCAGGACCCCGCCTGGCAACCCCCACCAGCTGTGCGGACCACAGCAAGCCAGCACCCGCTGCCCTTGTGCGGGCTGGGGCATGGAGAGGGGCAGCCCGTGCACCTGCCCAGCGCGCGAGTGTTTGTGGTGCTCAGGACAGGCCTGCAGCCCCGGCGCTGAGAACAACCCCCAGGGGGTGCGGCCCACGCAGTGCCTCCCGCCCTGCATGGCCATCGCCGTCCTCCGCGCGCGTTTGCGGGGCTTACCTCGGGGCTCCTTTCCCCCGCGTCCGCCTGCGCGTGCTGCCGTTCATCCAGACACTTGGCCAGGTGCTGGCACATGTGGGCGGTGGCGGCCAGAGTCCTCCGCAGCTGATGGGTCTCCTCAGCCAGGGAGCGGCACAGGACGCTGCTGGCAGCCCGGGCCCGCTCCTTCTCCGCCACCCTCCTCCGCAGCGCGGCCACCTCCTCCTCTCGCTCGTGCTCCGGCCTGCCCATCAGCTGCTGCATGGCCCTCTCTTTCTCTTCCAGTTGCTCAGAAAGTCTCTCGATTTCCTAAGTGGAAGATCGGACAGCACGGTCTATTTCAGTGAGAGAAGGCCGGCCAGAAACATGTTCATAAAGCAGGAGGAGGGGCCCGGACCCGCCGTCGCTGGGTGACGGGCTCACTCCGAGGCCCGCTTCGGAGCTGTCACTGGGGTTCGCGGCCTCTGACCTCCTGTCTGAAAGTCCACCTACAATTCTTCCCGGAGCGCGTTCACAACGTAGACGGCACAGATGACGAAGTGGGGCCGCTCCAGAGCCTTCTTTACAGGAAGGCCCACGCGTGCCCTGACCCCCAGCTCTCGGAGCAGGACTTTCCAGGGAGGCAGGGTCCTTGTGGATGCCATTAGTTAAGAGGAAGCCACTCCGTATTAGAACAGGCCCTGGTCCAGGCGCTGCGGCGCTGAGGAGGAAGTGTGGACACAGACACAGGCCGAGTGGGGACAGGGGTCACGGAAGCCACCAGAAGCTGCAAGAGACACCAGCAGCTCGGGCTCCGGCCTCTGCGCGTGCGGCAGACGACAGCGGCAGCGCCGTGGCCCTTCTAGCCCCCCGACGGCGCTGTCACAACATGTGGAGGACGTGGATACAGCCAACCCCAATCACGCCATTAAAAAAAAACCCTTAAAGTGACAACGTGCTTGATGTCTGGCCTGGTTTCGCGCTCTCCCGCTTCAGAGAAGCCTGGCGCGCTGCGGGAGGAGGTGGGCAGGGCGAGCGGGGCCCCCGGCCGTGGGAGGGACAGACAGACTCCAGGGCCACCGGGGGAGGAGGTGCCGCGCCCCATTACTAAGGAACTCTATTTTGCTTTAAGCAAAAACAACGCGTGTGGTTGTCACAAATTCACACACACAGAAGGAAATTCTGTGAAAACGGAAATCCCTCTGTTCCCGCTGACCCTTCCGCCTCAAGCGCCACCTTCCCGAGGCACCTGTCACCCCCCCGCAGCAGCGTCGGGACAGTCTGGAACCGCCCAGCAGCCTCCGGCCGGGGACACCCGCACCCCCACACCCGCGCCCGGAAGCCGCACAGCTGGACGGGTTCGGGGCTGGCGGCGGCCCTCAGCCCAGGTCATGACCTGGGGGTCCTGGGGTCGAGTCGGGCTCCCTGCTCGGCGGGAAGCCTGCTTCCCCCTCTGCCTGCCATTCCCCCTGCTTGTGCACGCTCGCTCTCTCCCTGACAGATCGTTACAAGAGAAAATAAAGAACCAATGGAACTCGGGGGGCCTACCCGCTCCCGGGCCCACCCCCGGCCCATGAGACAAAGTCTCCACCCCAACACCCATGCACCTGCGGTGACCCCCATCGCTCTAACCAGGTGACCCAGAAAACATTCTGGAAGTCTCACATCCTCTCGAGGCGTCTTTAAGAGCTTTCTCTTTCTCACTTCCTTCATCTTCACTCGAGAAGTTAACAGCAAGCCCAGAAAGAAGAAAAGCCTTCGTGAGGACGGTCCGTCTGGCTCTCTCAGCAGAGGCCGAAGGAAGAGGCTGTTCTAAGCCCACGTCCCAAGACGGGCCGGAGGAAGAGGCCAGTGGGACGCGTGCACATCAAGTGCAGGAGTGACAGGATGGGGACAGTGTGGAAGAGTGCGAGACGGAAACCACGCTTGGCAAGGGGCCCGGAACGGACTGCTGCCCGAGGTGTCTGGCACCCACGTCCCTCAGCCTTCCCAGACGCCGAGAGTCGGGGCGCCCCGCCGCACGGCCGCTGACGCCATTCCTCTCACCTGTCCACTCCAGGGCCACTCTGAGCTCACCTGAGTACGGTCCAGGCCCTGCAGCCCCAGGCAGGGGACCCGCAGGACTCGGAAGGACAGGGCCCGGGCCATGAACACGCAGCTGTGGGGCCCCACGGGCCGCCGCTGGTCCCCTGCCTGGACGTGGCCGTGACCGGACCCAAGCACGACGGGCACTCGTGCAGCTGAGGGCCACCCAGATGGCCTCCTCAACAGAAACTTCTGAACATGGGAAAAATAAGGCCAAAGCCCAGGCTGAGCTCAGGTTCCCACTGCTGACCCCTCCCGTGACCTTGAGCCTGGAAAGACAAAGCTCCTTATTAGCCTTGAACTTGTTTTTTTTAAATCCGAGCACCGTGTCCCACGTTCTCGTGTGGACAGGAATGCAGGAGCCTCGCCCTCTGGTGTGTCGCCCCGTGGCCGGGCCCTGATGGCCCTCTGCCTGCATCACAGCTTCGGGCTTTGTCGCCACTGCTGGACGGAGGTGCCTGAGGGCAGCGCCCTCTCTTGCCGAGCTCGCGGTCCCAGACTGTCACCCTCCACAGCGGCTCAAACGTGCGTCGGGAGTGAGCAGATGGCGCCTAAAGAGGTCTGCCCACTCAGAGTGCAGTTTCCGTTCAAATTTCGGAGTCACTCAAATGGGCACAGTGGAGAGCTGTCTCCGTCCCTGTCGACACCCGACGCGGAAGTCCGCTGGGGTGAATTCGCCTCCGTGTACGAACAGATCCCGACATACTACACAAACAGGGGATGTGAATACCGACAGGAGTCCCATTAAGAGCACCCACAAAGTCCCTGGTCTCCAGGGGACGCGTAAATTTGGCAAATGACCGTGGGGACAGCGGGAGCAGCGGCTGCCCCCACACCCGCCCTCCGCGGCCAGTTTCCGCACGCCTCCCGTTCTGCAGCTGGGCACGCGAGGCTCACGGGGTCAGCAGCCGCTGCAGGGACCAGGTAAGGGGGCCGCCACAGCAGCTCCTCCAGCGTCCGCATGTCTTCCTGGGGCTGAGGGAGCTCTGGGCGGGACCTGAGCTGTGAGCACCCTTCCTCCCTGGTTAAGTGGAGACAGCAGGAGAGACCAGCATCTCTACAAGTAGGGCGGGGAGCAGCATGTGCCCTGGCTCGGGGGCTCACGGGGCTTCCAAGGGCACCCTCTGTCTCCACGCTGCAGCCCTGGGCCGGGCCCGGCCCCGTGGGGATGCCCAGGAACCGCCTGGGAGTAAGACAGGACAGCACGAGGGTCAGGACCCGGGCTCCGTTCTCAGGCTGCTCTCAGTACAGACACGGAAACCCACAGACGCGTGGCCAGCCACTGAGGGGAGGTTAGCTCTAAAGGACCTGCCAGCCTTATTTCTGTCTTAAAAGCCAGCTTTTTCGGGGCGCCTGGGTGGCTCAGTTGGTTAAGCCTTCGGCTCAGGTCATGATCCTGGAGACCCGGGATCGAGCCCCACATCGGGCTCCCTGCTCGGCGGGAAGCCTGCTTCTCCCTCTCTCACTCCCCCTGCTTGCGTTTCCTCTCTGGCTGTGTTTCTCTCTGTCAAATAAATAAAATCTTTTTTAAAAAAACCAAAAAACAAAAAACAGCTTTTCCAAACATCACTTCGGAAAGACCCTAACTCGCGTGGAGGCTTGCTGGGGAACTTCACCCTACTCTCCTGCAGAGCTGGGAATACGGAAGTGCGAGGAATTCTGTAGTCTCGTGGCTCAGCCTGGAAAATAAGAGGTGCAGCCTCGCTCTGCGCGCCTGCTCAGGCCGCCCCAACAAAGTCCACAGCAAGTGTGCTCTCTCCCAGTTCTGGAAACCCCAAGTCTGGATCCCGGGCCTCAGTGGGGCCATGAAGGGCAGAACCCTTGTCTCTCCCGGCTTGTGGTGCTTGCTGGTCATCCCGGGCACGCAGACCTTTGCAAGCTCGGCCTCCGTCTTCACATGGGTTTCTCGTAAGGCCACCAATCGTCAATTCACCCTAACCCAGTACGATACCATTTTAATTCATTACATCTTGCAAAGACTCAATTTCCAAAAAAGGTCCCATTCACAGGTTCCAAACGGAAATGAACTGGGGTGAGAGGGACACTGTCCAACCCAACACAGTCCCCGTGTCTCTCCTTCCTGAGCATCGCAGCCCAGCGCGAGGCTGTCCCTGGGGCAGGAGTGGGAGGGCAGGAGAATGAGAAGACACAGGGATCGTAAGGCCGCTTAACTGAGCCTTTACCACCACTGCCCAACACTTCGGATGGGCCCTGGGCCGCAGGAGTAGGACAGCGACATGCTCCCTGCCCTGCGGAAGGATGCAGTGGAGAGCAGGGCGAACAGACAGGGCAAAACCTGACGGGACTCGGAGGACCCCAGGGAGCTGGTGGAGCACAGGGCAGCAGGACTCTGTCTCCCCGGCTGCTCGGGCAGAGTCGATCTAAACGTCCCTATTTTAGAAACCTGGGATCTACTGAAGGCTTCCAACTGCCAGGGGAGGACTCGGCCCCTCGAATGAAGTTAATTTCAACCCATTTCAGCTCTTGGCCCCTCCCCCACACTTAGCCACCTGCCTGTCTCTGCAGCACCTGCACGCATCTCCCAGGAGCCACGGTGGCCCGAGGAGGCCCCGTCCTCCCGACACTGCGCATCTGCGCTCTCGTCGCTGATGGCCCCTTCCTGGCACGAAGGTGCAGACACAGAGAAAGGGCAGCTGCTTGGCTCCCCCGTGGTTGCAGAGACCCTCTCCTCCCGCTGAAGTGACTCAGACAGTCAGGGGGACGGAGTCAGTTCCCCGCTTCGGGAACCAGACACTAAGGACAAGGACACTTAGGCCTGCTTACGTATATACACGCAGACCTAAGATACACGCCGGAAAAATAAGGACAAGGACATTCAGAAGCCACCACATATAAAGAGGGAATTAGGAGGCACCGACATGTGACCAGGGAAAGGTGCAGGCTCACAGACCTGAGCGACCCTCGAGTTACCCCCGGGCTGACCCTCGGCGCACAGCCACCTACGACAAGCAAAGGGAAAACATAAACCTGGAGGAAGAATCTGATCTAAAACACTGTTTACATCCACATGTCCAGTACTTGACAAAAAACACAAGGCACACAAAGGCACAGGAAAATACGGCCTAGCCAAAGGGAAAAAATTAACAGAATTATCCCTTTAAAGACCTGATGGCAGATCGTCTACACAAAGACTAAAACAACCATCTTAAAAAATGCTCAGAAAATGAAAAAATGTGGAAAGGTTAAAGTATTATATGAACAAAATGGAAATATGAATAAAGAGTCTTTAAAAACCTAAATAGAAACTGAAAAGAAATTCTGAGGCGTTTTGAAAAGTCCAATAGCCGAGATGAAGAATTCACTAGGAAAAAAAAAGAGGGGCGCCTGGGGGCTCAGTTGGTTGGGCGACTGCCTTCGGCTCAGGTCATGATCCCAGAGACCCGGGATGGAGCCCCACATCGGGCTCCCTGCTCGGCGGGAAGCCTGCTTCTCCCTCTCTCACTCCCCCTGCTTGTGTTCCCTCTCTGGCTGTGTTTCTCTCTGTCAAATAAATAAAATCTAAAAAAAAAGATTCGTTTCTGGGTCTCCTGGGGGCCCAACAAGCTGAGGGTCTGACTCCTGGTCTTGACTCCAGGTGGTGAGTTCACGCTCTGCACGGGGCTCCACAGTGGGTGTGCGGCCTGCCTGATTAATGAGTTCATTAATTATAAGATTGGTTTATGTTTGGGGGCACATGATGAATGAAGATGTAATTTTGTAACATCAACAACTGGAAAGGATGGGGACAGAATTGTAAAGGAGCAGAGTTTTTTTTATGTTATTGAAGTTAACCTGATAAACATTCAGCTTATAGTAGTATAACTTCAGGATGGTAAACATAATTCCCACTGTAACCACACACACACGCACACGCTGTAGAACAGTGCTGAGTTTGGCAGCACATATACTAAAAAAAAGCTGTGCAATATACACAAAGAAATGAAAAAGTTAACATTTCACTACAAATACGTGAATAAACACAAAGACAATAAAGCAGAAAATAAGGAACAAAAAGGCTAGACATCTAATTCATCCTTATCAGTAATTATCCAACATATTAGTGCCATTAATATTAATATTAATTGGTAGAATGGATAAAACAAAAGATCCAGCTGTAGGTTTTCTATAAGACACTCACTTGAAATACAAAGACACAAATAGACTGAAAGTAAAAAGGATGGAAAAACAGATTCCAAATAGTGGCCAAAGGGAAGCAGGGGTGCCTATACTAATACGAGACAAAATACCTCAATGCAAAAAAGGTTACGAAAGACAAAGAACATTATACACTAAAAAAGGGTTTAGTACGGCAAGAAGATAAAACGATTCTAAGCATCATCTGTGCACCTCTTAAGCGACGGGCAAAATAATGAAACAAAAACTGACAGAATTGAAGAGAGAAATAAGTTCTGCAGTAATGGTTAGAGACATCAATACTCCACTCTCCGTAGTGACTCAACAGACTTAAGTAAGAAAACAGGACTTACAGTAAACCAACTCCATCTACCGGACGTACAGAACCCCCACCAGCAAAAAACACATATCTTCAAGCGCACATGGGACACTTTCCAGAACCGACTGTATATCAGACCACATAGTAAATCTCAGTAGGTTTTCTTTATAAGATTTTATTTATTTGACAGAGATAGCAAGAGAGAGAGCACAAGCAGGGGGAGTGAAAGAGGGAGAAGCAAGGAGAGCGACATAGGGCTTGAACCCAGGATCCTCGGATCATGACCTGAGCGTAAGGCAGACACTAACAACTGAGCCACCAGGTGCCTCAAGTCTCAGTAGACTTTAAAATACATTTATCTTGGGGCGCCTGGGTGGCTCAGTTGGTTAAGCGACTGCCTTCGGCTCAGGGTATGATCCTGGAGACCCGGGATCGAGTCCCACATCGGGCTCCCTGCTCGGCGGGAAGCCTGCTTCTCCCTCTCTCACTCCCCCTGCTTGTGTTCCCTCTCTGGCTGTGTTTCTCTCTGTCAAATAAATAAAATCTTTAAAAAATAAATAAATAAATAAATAAATAAATAAATAAATAAATAAATAAATAAAATGAAATACAGATATCTTCAAAGTGCCCTTTCCAACCATAGAGGATGAAATTAGACATCAACAACAGGGGATACCTGGGTGTCTCAGTTGGTTAAGCATCTGCCTTCAGCTAAATATGCCGAATTGTGTAAATCAATAATCAAAGAAGAACTCACAAGAAATACTTAAGAGAAAATTAAAATGAAAACACAACATACCAAAAGTTATGGAATCCAGTGAAAGCAATGTTAAGGGGGAAATCTATACCCAGGAACACTTGCCTTTATAAGTAAGAAAAATCTCCAGTCAACAACCTAACTTTATAACTTAAGAAAATAGAAAAACAAGAACAAACTAAACCCAAAGCTAACAGAAGGGCAAAAATCATAAAGATTAGAGCAAAGGGAAATGGGGGGGGGGGTAAAAAAATCAAAACCAATAGTTGAGTTTTCCAAAAGCTCAACAAAACTGATAAACCTTGAGCTAGACGGACTAAAGAAAAAAAGACAAATTACTAAAATCAGAAATGAAAGTGGGAACTACCAATTCTACAGAAATGAGAAGGATTGATTATAAGAAGACTATGAACAATCATACATCAGCAAATTGGGTAGCCTAGATGGAATGAACAAATTCCTAGAAACACAAAACCTACTAAAACTAAATCACAGAGAAACAGAAAAACTGAATACACTTCTCCCTAGTAAAGAGACGGAATCCGTAATCAAAACTCTGCCAACAAACAAGAGCCCTGGGTCTCTTCACAGACAAATTCTGGCAAACATTCAGAGAACATTAATCCTTCTTAAGCTTTTCCAGAAAAGAAAAAAAACTGAGGAGGGAACACTTCCCAACTCCTCCTGAGGCCAGCCTTACCCTGATAACCAAAGCCAGACAGAGACACTATCAGAAAAGTACAGACTAACATCCATGATGAACACAAAACACTAACAAATCAAATCAGGCGGCATAGTAAAAGGACTACACCACAATCAAGTGGAATTTTTTACTGGAATGTGAAGCTATTATAAATATACATACAAACATTGATCAATGCCTGTTAACCAAATGTAATTGTGGTGATTATTTCTCAATATATACAAGCATCAAATCATTAGGTGGTATACCTGAAACTAATACAATTTTACATTAACTATATATGAAGAATATAAAAAAGCAACTGACATTATACTACCAGTGTCCTGGTTTGGAACCTTACGTTGGGTTACCTACACACTTCTTGAGTTCAGTATTTCCCCACTACCTTCCATCCCTTTCACAACTTGCTTCAAGAAGTGATCATCTAAACATCAGTGTAATCAATGCAGAGAATGAACCACAGACTCTCCACAGTTAACTGTAGAGGGGCGGTCACCCCAAAAAATGAAAGATGGCAGGAAGGGCAGAGTCCCGGTTGGGATCCAAATAACCTGTGAGACTGACCACACGCAGAACGGACCGTCAGTGGGGATTATCACCAAGAACACCAAGTCTCTACCCTTTGACAGACGGCACACCAACCGCTCCACCTAGAAGCAGCATTTGAAAAGTGCCTGGGGTGTATGGGAGGTTTATTTACTAATCTCAGGATATCCACTGGAGGGCCCGCATCCTTAGCAGCCTTGTCCACGAAGAAAATGCTAGTGGGCACCATTTCTCTTCTCCTCCCTGCCGACCCAGATGCCCGGATGTCTGTGGAAACCAGCGTGAACACTCGCTCCCTGGCTTGCTAACACCGTGCCCATCCCCCTGCCCCCACATTCCCTGCAGATCCATCCCATCCAACCTGCCCTGCTCAGCACGAGCCCCTCCAAGGTGCCATTCAGCAAGCAGCCCTGACAGTGGCCAACACCAAAGGGACTCCTACCCTGGGAGAAGGAAAGATGACAACGCGAGTTTGACTGCAGCCCCAATGGTAGGCTCGGCACAGACAACGGAAGTGATGGCCGGCCCATCTATGAACAAAAACCTCACACAGGGCAACATGAAGAAAGAGTCCTGTAGTGCAGGGAGACTGCAACCCTAACAGACTGGGGGCAGATCTGCTCCGACCACAGGTTGTGCCCACCCATAAAAGCCTCGCAGGGGACAACAGGGAAAGCACCCTGCAACCAAAGTTCTGGCAAACAGGTTGAGGGCAGGCATCTCGTCTGAACCAACTGAAGCCCAAGGCAGCGCCAGACTGGCCCCTTAACACAGAAACTAAACCCCACCCACAAAGGCAAAGGGGGCCACTGCAATCAACTGGAAGGGAAACGCAGCTCAGGCATGACAGCAGGGTCCACACAACACACAGAGGAGACAGCCCTGAAGTGCCAGGCTCTGGGAACAGGGGACACTGCAGGATACTAGAGGACCTCTGCCTAAGGCCACTACTTTCAAGACCAGGAGACAAAACTGAACTTCTTAACACACAGAAACAAACTCAGAGAATCTGAAAAAATGAGGAGACAGAGGAGTATGCCCCAAATGAAAGAGCAGGACAGAATCAAAGCAAGAGACCTAAGGGAGACAAGGGTAAGTGACACACCTGATTGAGAATTCAAAATAATGGTTATAAAGATACTCACTGGATTTGAGAACAGAGTGGAGGGCCTCAGTGAGACCTTCAACAAGGAGATAGAGAATATTAAAAAAAAAATTAGAGCTAACTCAATCACTGAAATACAGACACACACACACGCACGCACACACACACACGACTCCATAGCAAATTAGAGGAGGCAGAAGAATGGGTCACCGAGCTGTAAGACAGAATAATGGAATGCAACCAACCTGAATAGCAAAAAAGAAAACATAAAAAATGAGAATAGCCTAAGGGAACTCAGCAACATCATCATGTGTAACAATATTTTCATTATAAGGATCCCAGAAAGAGAAGAAAGAGAAAAGGAGGCAGAGCATTTATTTGATGACTTAACAGCTAAAAACTTCCTGAATCTGGGAAAAGAAAAGAAATCCAGATCCAGGATCCACAGAGAACCCCCAACTAAATCAACCCATGGAGGTCTACACACAAAGACATATAGTAATTAAGAGCAAAAAGTAGTGACGAATTTTAAAAGCAGGAAAAGATAAGAGTTACATACAAGGGAAACCACAAAAACCTGTCAGCTGATTTTTCAGCAGAAACTACAGGCCAAACAGGAGTGGCATGACATAGTCAAAGTGCTGAAAGGAGGGGCGCCTGGGTGGCTCAGCTGGTTAAGCGACTGCCTTCAGCTGAGGTCATGATCCCGGAGACCCGGGATCGAGTCCCACATCGGGCTCCCTGCCTGGCGGGAAGCCTGCTTCTCCCTCTCTCACTCCCCCTGCTTGTGTTCCCTCTCTGGCTGTGTTTCTCTCTGTCAAATAAAAAAAAAATTAAAAAAAATAAAAAGTGCTGAAAGGAAAACCTACAAAACCAAGAATACTCTACCCAGCAAGGTTATCTAGGAGAGATAGAGAGTTTCCCAAACAAAAACTAAGGCACTCATCGTCACTAAGCCAGCCTTACAAAAACACTAAAGGGAATTCTCTGATTGGAAAGTAGAGGCCATAATCAGGAGTAAGCAAATTAGGAAAGAGAAAATTTTCACAGGTACGTACCAACATAAAGTAATAAGCAGATTAATCATCTGTAAAATACAGAGGTTAAAGCACATAAGCAGCAAAATCAATGATATCTATAAAAATCAGTCAAGGGATTCACGAAATAAAAAGGATATTAAAGTATGATATATACATAAAGGATGGGGGTGGGAGGAGTAAAAACGTGTGCTCTCAGAATGGATTCAAACTTAAGCAACCATCATCCTACTATAAACTGCTCTATGCATAAGATATTGTCTATAAACCTAATGGTAACCACAAATCAAAAACTTATAATAGATAAGCAAGATATAAAGAGAAAGGAATCCAAGCATATCACCTAAGAAAGCCATCAAATGACAAGGAGGCACGAAAGAAACAGAGGAACTACAAAAGCAACCACAAATCAAGTAACAAAACAGCAATAAGCATATGCCTATCAATAATTACTTTGAATGTAAATGTACTAAATGGTCCAATCAAAAAAGCACATAATGAATGGATACAAAAGCAAGACCCATCTATATGATGCCTAAAAGAGACCCATTTGAGACATAAGAAATCTAAAAGTGAAGGGATGGAAAAGCGAAGGGATCATGCAAATAGAAGCAAAAGGAAAACTGGGGTACCAATACTTATACCAGACTAAACAGATATTTAAACAAAGACAATTACAAGAGACAAAGAGGGGCACCTGGGTGGCTCAGTTGGCTAAACATCTGCCTTTGGCTCGGGTCAGGATCTCTAGGTCCGGGGATTGAGTCCCTCATTGAGCTCCCTGCTCAGCATGGAGCCTGCTTCTCCCTCTCCCTCTGCCCCTCCCTCTGCTCATGCTCTCTCTTTCTCACTCTCAAATAAAATCTAAATTTAAAAAAATCTGAACAGACCCATTACTAACAATGAAACTGAATCAGTAATGAGAAAAGTCCCAACAGGGGCGCCTGGGTGGCTCAGCTGGTTAAGCAGATGCCTTTGGCTCAGGTCATGATCCCAGTGTCCTGGGACTGAGCCCTGCATCAGGCTCCCTGCTCAGCAGGAAGCCTGCTTCTCCCTCTCCCTCTGCCTGCCACTCCTCCTGCTTGTGATCTCTCTCTGTTTCAAATATATATATATATATATATATTTTTTTTTTTTTTTAAAAAGGGGGCACCTGGGTGGCTCAGTGGGTTAAAACCTCTGCCTTCAGCTCAGGTCATGATCTCGGGGTCCTGGGATCAAGGCCCGCATTGGGCTCTCTGCTCATCAGGGAGCCTGTTTCTTCTGCTCTCTCTGCCTGCCTCTCTGTCTACTTGTGATCTCTCTCTGTGTCAAATAAATAAATAAAATCTTAAAAAAAAAAAAAAAAGATTCTCTCTCTCCTCTGCCCCTCCCCCTCTCTCCCTCTCTAAAAAAAAATAATAAAAATTTAAAAAATAAAGACAAGTTAGTACTTAACATTCTCAAACTATTCCAAAAAAATAGAAGAGGAAGGAAAGCTTCCAAATTCATTCTATGAGGCCAGCATTCCCCAAATACCAAAATAAGATAAAGACACTACACAGGGCGCCTGGGGGGCTCAGTGGGTTAAAGCATCTGCCTTTGGCTCAGGTCATGATCTCAGGGTCCTGGGATCAAGGCCCACATCAGGCTCTCTGCTCAGCAGGGGGCCTGCTTCCTCCTCTCTCCCTGCCTGCCTCTCTGCCTTCTTGGGATCTCTCTGTCAAAAAAATAAAGAAAATCTTTAAAAAAAAAA
>PITA01021083.1:0-33461 GCA_004023965.1 Spilogale gracilis | reverse complement strand
GTTTCCACACTGTCACAGTTGGAGAGGGGCCGACAGGGAGGGTAGGACTGAGGAGGCGGCTCCCGTATCCACCAGGAATTTAGTTTTTCGCCTGCCACGTCAGGGATGACCCTGGGCTCCACTGGCGTGATGGTGAGGGGCCTGGTGGGTGCAAGAGCCAATGCATCCTCCCGCCTCTTCTCTGTGTGGGGTGGCCCTGCTTCCGAGAGGCTGGCCAGGATGGGGCCCACTTCCCTGTCTGGGGTGGACTCCCACCCTTCCCCTGGCCTTCCATCTGCTGCAGGCACATCTGCTTCATCCAGGCGGCATCTGCTCTGGTCAGATGGCTCAGACTGTGGTCTCTGGGCTTCCCGGGGTCACCCCGAGGTGGCGGCTGTACCAGGGCAGCCAAACTCTGTGCCTTTTCTGCTAAGCTTTTGTCTTTATTGGCCTCCTCTGTCCTGTCTCAGTTATTCAGAACGTTGAAGGCCTCCTCTACCAAGGCTGACAGCAGGGTCTGAGAGCCGGCCTCTAACTTTTCTAGCTTCCCCCTAATATCAGAGACAGACAGGGAGATAAAAAGCACAGCCAATAAAGACCTCCCCTCAGCCACCTCTGGGTCTCCCCTGGTGTGTTGCAGAAGGCCTCTAGACCCCCTTTAGAAAGACAGCGGGGGGAGGGGGGGTGCCTGGGTGGCTCAATTAGTTAAGCCACTGCCTTCAGCTCAGGTCATGATCCTGGAGTCCCCAGGTAGAGTCCCACATCTGGCTCCCAGCTCTGCAGGAAGTCTGCTTCTCCCTCTGACCTTCTCCCCTCTCATGGTCTCTCCTACTCACTCTCTCTCTCTCAAATAAATAAATAAAATCTTAAAATAAAGAAAGCAGGATTCTCATCCTCTTCCTGAGTTATGTCCCACACTTGGTCGTAACTAACTGGTTTCCCAATGCACTTCCTCATCCCTTCCAAAAGACAGATAATAAAGGGCCTCGCGGGCGTCCTGTAGGTTCTGCCTTGAGAATCCCATTATGAGTCCCTGTCAGGGACAGCATTTCCTCCTACCCTAAGCACTCTGTCCCCTGGGTTGGCAGACCCCAGACTGCAGCAGAATGCCTAGCCTTCCTAAGGATCTCATCTAGGGTGCAACGGTGCGTCAGGACTGTGATAACATCTGGTCAGGTGAGGGAGAAGGTTAGATTTAACTTAATAAATGCATCCCTAAATGGAGAGGGTTTTTTTTTTTTTAAATGACCAAACTTTTCTTTACATAGTCCCATGTGTGTGAGGGAGAAAGGGACAGGAACCCCTCCCTGGGGTACAGCACTTCCCTGAGGAACTAGAGCCTGTCAGGGCCCAAGTTGGTGGTCCCACTGTGGCGGCTGGTGGGGCTCACTCCAGAGGTGGGTGTGGGAGGACCGAGGGCGGAGAAGCTCCATAGGAATAGGGAGGTGGGGAGCTGGGGGAGGGGAGGAGAGGTTGTGGGAGTTAAAGTGCAGGAGTAGAGGGGGTTGGGAGGGGACTCCAGTGAAGGAGCATTAGGTCCCAGCTGACTGGAACAGGGTATTGTGTAAAATGTCTGGCTCCAACCCAGCAGTGAGTATCTGTGGTGGCAATAGAGGCCACACATTTGGGGTCTTGGTGTTTCTCCCCATTTCTGAGATCTTTTGCGAAACAACTCCAATTGTAAGATAGTATTAGAATTTAAATGATCCCTTTTGGGGTCACTGTTCGTGGCCCCCTAAGTTACACTGGGGCCAGTGCTGCAAATAAATAAATAAATAAAATCTCCTTTTCTTCAAACCATCCAATTTAAATTGATCCCTTCCTAGAAGGGACTCCTTTGTCACATCTAAGGTGTTGCCCAGCTTGGGAAGTTGGACAAAATCTGGTGACTCATAAAAAAAGGTGAAAGCCGACTGGCAGGTGTAATTCCTGGGACTTCGCGTCTATAGGAATAATGGTTCTTTCCTCATCCCACGGGGGCCTTTGGTAGAGGCAGGCCAATACACAGAGGGAAGCTTGATTTCTTTAAAAAGGCGGCTCCCAGATACAGAAAATGATTAGTCCTTGAGGCCCCTGAATCTGGACCAAGGTCTGGATTTCTTCAACCTTACACCAGAACCAAGTCTGACTCACCAAGAATTTTGCTTTCCTCTTAATGGAATAATAAGTTACCAGATGTTTCACCAAACAAAAAGGGAGAAGACAGGATGGTCAGGGACAAAACAAGACCGATGGTCAGAAGCTCACACCCCTGATCAGAGAGACAACAGAATAAAGAACACAGATCTGAACCCCAAAATACAGAGTCTGGATATAATTCCAGGTTTTAAAGAAACCCAGGAAACAAAGACCAGTCAGAAGGAAAGCCAGGGGCGGCGCTAAGAGCCACGGGGGCAGGGGACACTCAGGGTGGGCTCAACCCACCAGAGGGTCCCCCGGTGTCCCTGCAGGGACCAACACCGGGGGAGTGAGTCTGGGGACCCAGGACACTCAGGCTGGACTCAACCCACCAGAGGGTCCCCCAGGGACCCACAGGGGACCAACGCTGGGGAGGGGCAGGTTTCCTCCAGCGACCCTGCGGGGGACTAACACCGGGAGGGGAGAATCGGGTGGCGAGGGCACTTGGCCCCGGGACGCGGAACCAGAAACCCTTCCTCCGCCGGAGAAATTCAGACCCAAGTGACAGAGGGGCAAAAACAAGCGAAGCAGTCCGCGGGGCTGACAGGAGGGGCAGAGTCGCTGAGGCAGGAGGCAGAACTTACCGCCGCCGAGACGCCGAACTAAAGCTCCAGGCCGCTCACCAGCCCTAAGGGTCGGAGGGGCTCCATCCAGCGGCTCCCGGCCCTCAGGGACCAGGGGGGTTCCTCTTGGGGTCCCTGCGTGGCCGCCGGAATACGTTCCCGACAGCAGGGCTTTTTGGCTCTCAGCGCAGCCAAAGTGGCGTGAGGCCCGAGGGAGATGCGGCAGCGCTCACTGGGGGGAGAGCTGGGAGCAGAAGTCCTCGCCGGCTCCGGAACCCGCCGCGCTCCGCAAACAGCCTCCGGCGAGAAAGGGCCCTGGGCCGGCGGAGGCGCGGAGCCGGGAAGCTGCGCAGGCGCAGTGGGCGGCAAGGCCCCGCCTCGCGCGCCTCATTTGCATGTTAGGTCTCCGCCCCCCGGCCGCGAGTGTTCGAATTCGCGCGGGAAAGAGTAGGGTGAAGGGTTGGGCTGGGGTCCACCGCGGCACAGGCTGGTTTAGGTCGGTTTCTCCTGCAGAGTTCTTCCTGGCAAACATCCCGCTTCCTCATTCCTATGAGATACAGTGCTCAAAAACAAAAAAACGGTTGCTCGGCCTTTTCCTCTTAGGTGACACGCAGGGAACCTTGGACTTTGCGGTTAGGTCGGGGATGGGGTCCAAACTCAGCCCCTATTCTATCTCGGGACCACTTTTGATGGCAAAGTTACTAAGGGTCTCCTGGCGGAAGTGATTTGGGGAACTTGAGGACTAGGAAAGAATCAGCACTTTTGGGGGCCGCCTGCCCAGGGTCCTCCGTGTGACCCATCACCTCCTAACTCCATTCACCCCCTTCTCATTTCCCATCTCCCGTTAGTTTGCCAAGTGATTTTATTCTTACTTTTAGAAGCGATTTCCCAGAGTATACCCCCCAGCCCACCCCGAACTCCACTTTCCATGACGGTCACTGGCGTCTATCTCAGAGTCAAATCTTTCCGAGGGCAGGGTTGAGTTTGGCATAAGTGAACGCGTTTAGAAGATACACAAACCTGCTCAAAGCTTTACTGTACAGGATGCTGAAACGCTACAAGGATATAAGTTGCCTAAAATCAGCATAGGAGTTATTAGTGACAAAGGGAAGCTGAAGGGACTCCATTTTAGAAAGACTCCATTTGTGCTGTTCCTCTGCAAGGCCCCATGTACTCATGTTCTGTATCTCACCTTGCATCTGAGTGAGCCCAAGCCGCTCTGTTCCCACTCCAAGGGGGAGGCAGGGAAGTGCATCATTCTGACTTTCCTCATAGCCCGGGTATACCTGATAACATCGGAGACAAACTGGACCCTGAGCATGTTTCCGGACATTAGCTTCCAACAAACCTATTTTCACAACATCTGATGCCTTTGATTGGACCCTAACCGGGATTCCTTAAGGAATATGCACCCCGGGCCCCTTTCCAACGTAAACTTCTAACCGCAAGTGAAGAGGACAGGCCCTTCTCTGAGTCTCCCAGACACTCTATCTGCTCTACTCTATTATTTACACTATTCAGTGAACTCGGCTCTCACTTTTTCCCAGCTCACATTTGATTTCTATCCGGCTCAAAGCCCAGGACCCTCTTGGCAAGCCTTCCCACCTTGGCCTGCCCACTTGTGAGCAGCCCTGCTTCTCCGACTGGATTTGCTGACCTGTCCTTTTGGTTAAACCTGTTCAAATAATATTTCTTTTTTCTTTCTTTTTTTTTTTTTTTAAGATTTCACAAGCAGGCAGAGAGAGAGAGCAGAGGAAACAGGCTCCCTGCTGAGCAGAGAGCCACATGCGGAACTCGGGACTCCACTCCGTGGGGACTCCTGATCCCAGAACCCTGAGATCATGACCTGAGTTGAAGGCAGAGACTTAACTCTCTGAGCCACAAGGTGCCCCAAGTAATATTTATTTTTAAAAGATTTTATTTAGGGGTATCTGAGTGGCTCAGTCGGTAAGCGTCTGCCTTAGGCTCAGGTCATGATCCCCGAGTCCTGCATTGGGCTCCCTACTTGATATGGATTCTGCTTCTCCCTCTGCCTACTGCTCCCCCTGCCTGTGCTCTCTCTCTCACACACTCATTCTATCTCGAATAAATAAAATCTTTTAAAAAATTTAAAAAAAAAAGATTTTAGGGGCGCCTGGGTAGCTTAGTTGGCTAAGCGACTGCCTTCGGCTCGGGTCATGATCCCGGAGACCCGGGACCAAGCCCCATATCGGGCTCCCTGCTCGGCAGGAAGCCTGCTTCTCCCTCTCTAACTCCTCCTGCTTGTGTTCCCTCTCTGGCTGTGTTTCTCTCTGTCAAATAAATAAAATCTTAAAAAAAAAAAAAGATTGTATTTAGCAAGAGAGACCAACAGGAGCAGGAGGAGGGGCAGAGGGAGAGGGAGAGAGAATTTCAGGCAGTTTCTGGGCTAAGCACAGAGCCCAATGAAAGGCCTGATTTCATAACCCTGAGATCAAGACCTGAGCCAAAACCAAGAGCATTCTTTTAATAATTTTTAATGTCTACAGGCAGCTTGAGGTCAGAAAGTTGGCAAGTGCTGCTTTCCCCATTGAACCTGCTCAGCTGGGACGTTAAACCTCAGGCCACACTCAGAACTCAGCACTGACTCCAAGTTTATTAAGGAGAGACCTGACCCAGGCCAAAATGTGTCGTCATCCTTCTTCAGCTCAGTTCTAGGCCGGGAGAGTTTTGCTATGCTGTCTGGAAAGCTCAGAGGAGGGGTGGAAATGGAATCAGCTCCTGAGCCCCTCAGCTGTGGTGGGGAGGCCCATGACATCCCCCCCCCCTTGGTTGCTTCCACCTCCCTGGCTGCTTCCTCTGTCCCTCACCTCCAGCTGTGGCTTCTCTTCCCTTGGTGGGCTGTGTCCAGATACCCTCACCCAGAGTCCACAGCGTCTGATGTCAACCTGAACGTCAGGCTCAACGTGTCACTCTGATGGGAAAGCCCGTCACCGTCTCCCACTTTCTTTTGGGTGGGAGCCATGTGGCAGACCCTCTCTGAGACCAGGTCCTGCCCCATGGTTCCCAGCAAAAGAATCACTAAAGCAACAGCCTAATGAGTGGCAGATGGGGCTGGGCCCAAAGAGGGCATCAGCGGGGCCTCTGGAGGAAGTTCTTTCTTGTGTTCTCAGGGAAGGAGGGCCCGTCTCCTTCTGGGGTGCTCCACTGTGGTAGCAAGAGACGGCCAAGGCTTCTCTACTTGGCTCTGAGGCCAGGACACTGTCCGTGGTGGCCGTGACGGGTCCCTGCCCTGTGGAGGACGAGGCCACCCTCAGGCACCGGGACCCCCCGTGCCCCCGTGAAGGCTGGACAGATGAAGAGGGGGCTGTCATCAGACCCCAGCCTGAAGAAGGGTCTCAGGGCCCCAGAAAAGGGTGAACAGGGACACGTGTAGATGTGTGATCTGTCCCTCATGTTATAGAAGGAGATATCTCCAGCTTCATAGTCCAGAAAGACACCCACCCGGCGAAGACGCTCTTTCAGGGGCAGAATCTTCTCGGGGGAAGACAGGGCCCGGTACTGGTTTCCAAACATCTCCAGGGTCCAGAAGCCATTCTGAGGGACCAGTAGGGCCTCCCCTTTCCTCTCAACACTGTCTCTGCAAACCCCCACAGCCCATACCATCACGTTTTCAACCTCCACTTCCCAGTAATGCCTCCCTGAGGAGAAGCTCTCCAGGCCCAGGACGCAAGGCCGGCAGTCGAATCTCTCCGGGTTGTCGGGGACATTCTGCCTGCAGGGGCCTCGTCTCACGCTTCTCCGGTCCGCTGTCAGGAAGAGCTCAGGATGAGTGGTGTCTGGGTCCAGGACCACGTCAGCTGCAGAAGAAGTCTCCGGTTTAGGCCTGGGCTCTTGGGAGGTGGTGCTTTTCCTGGACCCCAGGGACATTCCAGAAAGGTGGTGGGAGACCCCTATGTGACAGCCTTCTCCCTGAAGGCCCCTTGATCCCAATTCCCAGGCGACTAGCTCACCAAAGCCCTGAGACTGCACTTCCAACCCGCTGTGACAGGAGCCTGGCCTTGGGTAGGGGATCACCAGGGCTCTAAAAATGTGGCAAGTTGAACAAAGGAACTAAAATTGATGGCTCCCGCTTTGTCTCAATATTCTCTGCCCTGCACCTTTTCTATTCAAGACATATGGCCTCTGGGACTCTCTTTAGTCAGGAAAGTCCCAGTTCGGCTGAAACCAGCCAAGAAGCCCACCCTGCGCCCTCTCCTGTGACGCAGTGAGTGCCAAGTTTCCCCCCACATTACTGGGTAGTAAAAGTCCCTGTCACTGGTTGTCCGGATTCCGCCAGCTCCACCAGGTGACAACTGACTGAGATGACTCCCAGGGGAAAAAGGGAGGGTCATGGGTGCACAACCTGCTTCCGCGTTAATGTGGATCTAACTGCTCTGGATGTAGGGGAGGCTTCAGACCCCCGACATTCTACTGCTGTCGTGTGAACCTGATTTTCTCTCTTCCCACATTGTTGATATGTCTGACGTGACGGTTTTGAAATTCACCTCAAGAGGAAAGGTTTGAGTGCCACGGTAACTGGTAAAAGCTTAGATTCCTGGGTGCTTTTGAGCAGAAGGGGAGAAATCATAAGATGCAAAGTGCTTGTTAGGATGAGGCTCTGGTAACAATAGATGAAATTATGCTAAATAGGGGTTTAGGAACCCTGGGTTCGCTGATGGCAGAGCTGGGCCCCCAGCGCTATGGGGGTGTGGCTAGCAAGGGAGGAGAAGCCTGAGGGCATGTCCAGCGCACTCACCAGCATGTAGCAAGGTTCTTCTCCATCCTGCAATGGGACAGAGAGACAGACGAGCTGCAGGAGCTGCTGGCTAACCGAGCAAAGCGCAAACCTGCACGGACTACTTCAGGCAATGGTACACTTACGTAATTCTTCAAGTTGCTCTGACAAAGAAACAGAAAACAGTTCATGTCCTCAATAGAAGAAAGCAGAGAGTTTGAATTTGCATTAAAGGAGGGAGGGTGGGCCCTTCATGAACACCCCTGTCCCCTCCCCACCGCTGAAGATTCCAGAAACAATTGATGTGCCAGTGGCTGGATGTTATGGGTACTTATTAGGTTTGTGCCTGTTGAGCAGCGTGGTGCTGAGTCTGCAGAATGGGGGGGAGGTCCCTGGATGCCACAGGTCTGAGCCCCTTGCTGCAGCTCCTGCTCACTTCCTCCCTGTCCCCAGGTTTCTAGCTGCCAGAGCCGAGGCCCTGTGGGACAGTAACCTGTCCTCCTAGTCTTTCACCTTTTATTTGACGTTCTTTCTCTTTTTCCATCTGGTCTGTCTCCAGTTCCTTACATGCAATTTCTTTCTCTTCATTTTCAAACTCTTTTCCCCTGTGGAGTTTCCTGATGAGACAGATGCTCCCGGTGAAGACGAGCAGAGAAGGCAGGGTGACAGCGAGGCCCGCCATCCAGGGAAACATGCTGGGAACAAAGGATTCTGAAAAGGGAGCCAGAAGAGTCCCATTCAATGAGAGAAGGGAGACCCTGGATGAGAGAGCCCCTCACGATGCCCATGGGAGGAGCTCCCTGGGGTTCCCATTCTGTTGGCCTCTCTCTCTGAAACCCCAGAGACCCTGGCTCCGCACTGGCTCATCCCACAGCAGCTGCCAGGGTTGGGGGCCCAGGAACCAAAACAGTAGGGACCCCTGGAATCATCATGGGAAGGACTGGTGTGAACACAGCTAACCAGCTACCACTGAATCACCACAGCCGCCACCCGGCACAAGCCACCTTCCCTTCTTGCCGGAAAGATTGCCATTCCCCATTCCCCGCCTCTGTCCAACCCCTCTGCAGTCTGTGCTTAGACCAGCAGCCCGAGAGAGATCGTGTTATTCTCTGCTCAAAAGCAGGTAGCATTCCCTATGCCACTCAGACTCACCCAACTCTCCCTGCCTGCCCACCCACCACACCTGACCCTTGGGGTTCCTTGAAGCTGCCGGACACGCTCCTGCCTCAGGCCCTTTGCATGTGCTCTTCCTGCTCCCTGAGTTGCTTGCTTCTCAACTACCTGCAAAGCTCCTTCCTCACTTGCCCAACTGCCATCTTTTTCAAGTGAAGACTTCCTGGACCACCCTCTTTATATTCACGACTCCCTCGTACCCCAGCACTCCCCATCCTCTCCCACAGTTAAGTTTTTCTATAGGACTTCTCTCCATCTGATATAATCTGCAGTTTAATGATTTCACTTATGGCTCTGCCACCCTAGAATGTTAGCTCCATGACGGTAGGGATCTTTATGTATTCTGTTCACTGATGTTTCATGGGTCTCGAGAGCAGTGCCTTGAATATAGGTGATACTTTGTTAAGTATTTGTTGAATGAACTCATTCATGTCTATAGATAGAGAATCCCCCCTCCCCGCCTCCCCCCGGGAGAAATGTCATGGGCCAGAAGGGAGAGATTCAGCAGGCAGCACCTCTGAGTGTAGATAGCCACTTGCCCATACCACTCTCCATTTATGATTACCCTAAATGTTTAAAAATGTCTACAGGGGGTACCTGGCTGGCTTAGTCAGGAGAGTGTGTGACTCTTGATCTCAGAGTGTTATAAGTTCAAGCCCTACATTGGGTGCAGAGATTGCTTAAATAAATAAACTTTAAAATATTGCTGCAGGATAAGGACCAGGACAGAGAAACAACTCTCAGAGAAGACTTTCATTTTCCCCTTGAGACAAGACAGGAGGAGAGGACTCTAGCTCTTGGGGCTCAGGGCCTTTTGCTTCTATCTCCCCACCCCTGTTCCAGGCTCCAGTCTGTCTGAGGACCCTGCTTTGGTGAGATGAGCCTCCGGAGGGCAGGGAACCAACCTGGGATGAAAATCACAGTCTCCTTCTCCTGGCCAAGCAAGGTGTTGTTGACGGAGCAGGACACGTTTCTCACTGAGCAGTCCCTGATGACCACAGCCGTGGTGACCGTGAAGAGGCCGTCGGCATCCACGGGGTAAGCCTCCTGCAGCGCAGGCATGATTGCACCATGGGGGTCCCTCCACACCGCCTGGGGTTCCGGGAACCACCCTCTGGACGTGCACTCCAGCCGAGTGCCTCCATCCTCCTGGCCCTTCATTTCAATGATGGGCTTAGAGCCCAGGCCTGGGGACAGAGACCAGAGAGCAGCTAAAAAGGCAATGGTGTCTCAGTCTAAGTGTTTTAGGTCAGCGCTCCACAGGGAGAGTCATGGGGCCCGGGAAGCTGGTCTTATGTATTCCCTGCATTCCTACAGTCCCCCTTCTGTGGAGGGAGGAAAGGAGGGATTGAGGAGAGGAAGGAAGAAGACCCTGGCTTTGGACATCAGAAGACCAATATGCCAATAAATCATGAGATCCCTGAGGGCAGGCTGACACTGCATTTGGCTTTGTGCTCCAACCCCATCACAGTGGCCCGCATCTGGCTGTCCCCGACCAAGGGACTATTGATTGATTCATTCAGTTAGAGGGTTTGGTTGTCTCACTTCTTCGTGAGTGCAACTGCTCTGATGTGAAACAGTTGTGGTGCTGCCATTCTGGGGGGACTTCTAAGCAGTGCTGGTCTCCCAAAGTTTGGGAATAATCCGATAACGACAGAAGCCTGCCAGGCCAGCAGAATCTTGGGAAACTTCTGACCTCAGGGCGTTGTCCCTTCTCTCCCAGCTAGGGCTGCACATGACCATAGGTCACCAGGAGTGGCTGTTTTTTGGGAGCATGGACAGAAATAGAATGCAGAACCAACACTTACCCCAGCTTAGAGATGTGTACCTGCTGGGGGCTCAGTCAGCCAGGGGATGTCCTTATATCCCTCCACAACACCTCCTAATTAGAAAGACCTGGGTGCTCCTGGGATCTTTAGGATAACAATATCACCTCCTCAATGTCAGCGGAGCGCCACAAAAAAAATCTTGACTCCAGGCTCTTCCCCACTTATTCTTGTATTTAAAAGAATCTCTGAGGCACCTGGGTGGCTCAGTCATTAAGCGTCTGCCTTTGGCTCAGGTCATGATCCTGGAGTCCCGAGATGGAGTCCGGGGGATGGAGCCCTACATCGGGCTCCCTGCTCAGTGGGAAGCCTGCTTCTCCCTCTCCCACACCCTCTGCTCATTCTCTCTCTGTCAAGTAATAAATGAATTAAAAAATATTAAAAAGAATTATCTGTAGGAGTTAAACATTCTCTCTGGCTCAAGGCTGCAGTGAGTGCTGCCCACAGTGCAGCATGGCAAACCTGTTCGCTGGGGAGGAGGAAGCCACCTTCCCTGGGGGTTTCTTTTTTTTAGATTTTATTTGACACAGAAAGAGCAAGCATAAGTGGGGGGAGGAATGGGAGGGAAGCAGGCAGAGGGAGAGAGAGAATCATGGGATCATGACCTGAGCGGAAGGCAGATGCTTAACCCACTGAGCCACCCGGACTTCCCACCACCTTCCCTGTTGAAAATCTGCTGGGCTGCAAAGGACCTGAGGTTAGGAGAGAAACTTCCCCCAGGGGTCACCCTGAAAAAGTAACCAAGCAAAATGAAGTAACACACCTGCCACCATCAGGTGCAAGATGGCCTTGTCGTAGGATCTGCCTTCTTGGAAGTAGCAGTGGTAGATGCCGTTGTCATGGGCTGTGACATTATGTATGACGAGAGCCACGTTCCCGGTGCTCACGTGTTTGCTCACCAAGGTGGTTCTTCCCCGGTACTCCTGCATCTGCTCCTCAGTCCTCTCTCGCCCGCCCTTGTACACCAGCACTGCCGGGGAGAACTGAGCGCGGAACCAGCGCACTTCCATCCGCTCGGCGTCTTTCTCGGGGGACAGGTGGCAGCGGAACATGGTGTCTTCTCCCACCATGGCCAGGACGGGGTCAGCTGGCCCCACGACAGTAAACGGGGCTGTTCAACAAAGGAAGAGAATCAGACGGCAGGGCCGTCAAAGATCTAAGGCAGGAAGGGAAGAGGATATTCCGGGGGACAGAAATAATCTTTGTAGGGCCACAGGGACTTCCTGAGCGGAGGAATCTGGGGGCGGGTAGCTGAGGTCGGCTGGCAGCCACAGATACCTGGTAGGGATACGGTATGAGGCTGCTAATACTTATTGGAGGGCATGCGTGCTTCACATACGTGAAGCTGTGGGACCTGGGACGAGGTCCACTGTGAACAGAGTCCCTAGATGAGCATCTCCTGCAGACCCTGTGGTTAGATTTTCCCTCTATCTCCCGATCTAGTGCAAAGCCCAAAGTGTAGCATACACTGGAGCTGTGCGTTATGGTAGCCACGAGCTAGACCCCACTGGAATGTGCTGTAAATGTAAAACACACACACACACACACACACACACACACACACACACACAATTTGGAAATACTCGCATAAAAAATGTCAAATAGCTCACTTCATATCTTACATTAACTCAAATTTTAAATAACAATATTCTGGTTATTTGGGGTTAAACAAAATGCATTGGCAAAACTTATTTCATCTGTTTCTTTTTGCTTTTCTAAAGTAGCTACTGGAAAATGGAAAATTTTATGTGCAGCCCGCCTTTGTGGCTCTCCCTGGCTTTCCCTCTGATGGCGCTGGTCTAAATTCCTGCAGAATGCAAGCGGCTGGACCCCAACCGCGTTACTTCTTCGCTCCTGCTCTCTGTAGACTCCAGTGTTCCTCTTTCCCCTCCGAAGAGCTGGCAGGACCTGGGGGCAGGCGCCCCTACCTGAAAGCAGTGCGGAGCTGCTAAGGAGCGCGAAGGACAGAAGGGAGCCGGGCGAGGAGAAGCGCAGAGCAGCGGCGGGTTCCATCCGCGCCAAGCACGGGGCTCCCGGAGAGGCAGCGAACCGAGCCCTGGGCGTGCAGACGAGGAGAAATTTGGCACGAGCTCTGATCGAAGTCACACTTTGCCGTGACCCGCACTGGATCCTCAGCGTCCCAGCTGCTGTGTTGGGCGGCCCCCTTCCTCTCGGGATAGACTGACTCCTTAAACATGACACGGATGAGCCGCAAGGCGAGGATCCGGGGGGCAGTTTCCCGCCCTGTCCCGCTCACTTCTCCGGCCAGAGCTGAGTTTCTTCAGGTGTCACTTGATATTTTTCCATACCCTTCCCCGCCCCCCCTCCCCTGGAATCCCACGGAGCGCAGGGAGGTAAAGGCGGACGTGCGGGCCGCTCCACTCCCGGGGACCCCGCCTTCCCCGGTCTCACCGCCCCCCTACCGTCCCACACTTGGCCCGGAGGGCTAGCGCGACCCTCGCTTCCCTACCTTCTCCAATTCCTCTGCGTTTTGTCTCCTCTAACGCTCAAAGGAAGATTTTCCTGTTGCCCTTCTTCCCTCTAATCTCATAATCACACTCCGAGAACAAAACGTCCTGAACGCGGGGGAAAAAGCTTTTCCTCGCTTCCGCTCAGTCTCGGTGTGCGCGGCCGCGGAACCTGGGACCGGTCCACTGTGACCAGTCTGGAGCCCAGGATTGGCCGGCTGTGGGTGACCCAGCCAATGGTATCCCTGAGCCTACTTTCTCACCAGTCACTAGGCAGAATACGCGCAAAATGTAAAGTCGCAAAGCTGTGTCTATCTTTTTGAGGTTACCTGGATTTTTAAAATGGCCTTTTTCTTAAAAAAATAAATAAATAAAAATAAAAAATCCTCTTTCTAATTTCCCGAGGCAGGCTAACCTCCAGGAACGGCCTCTGTGTGTAGACGGATGAGTGTGTAGTGGTTGGAGTTGGGGGTGGGGAGGTGATGAGGGGAACAGAAGCGACTAACTTCCAAAGGCCGAGGAATCTATTCCGGCTCCTGGGGTTTGGGGGGTCGCTACGGGGGCCGCGGGAGAGAGAGGGAGGGAACGCTGGAGGGGTCGGGGAGCTGCGGTAGCCATTATGGACGCCCTGTCATTCACTCAAAAACCACTGAGTGCGAGGTACGGAGAGACGGAGCCGGTCCCGGTGGGGGTGGCGATGGCAGCCTGCGAAGGCTTTGCCCGTCGGGTTTCACGGTCCGCCGCAGACGGCGGGCTGAGCCAGCACCTCACACCCACACGGTGCTCCCCTCCCAGGACCCAGGCCGGCCACTGCATAGCTTTCCTCCGGAACAATCTTCCAACGCACATTTATTTCCCCAAGTGCCCACGTGCTTCCTCTGGAGGCTTCCAAATCCCTTCTGTCATTTTAAAACTGCACTGGCCTTGTATCCCGGGGCTCAAAGTCCCGAGGCCCGTTCTCCCGCACCCCCGCACTCCCACCGCTCTCCACTTCTGCCTCTGGAGGCCCAGTCTAATCTTCACGTCCCCTCCTGGAGAGCAGCTCCTCACGTTCCCAGGCAGCAGTGTCCTCAGACTCGTCCCTCTCCTGCCCCTCCAGCCATTACTCGGTCCTGCCCGGCATTATTGTTATGCACGTGGCACTGAGGAGGGGACCGAAGACAAGCCGAGGACAAAGCTTGACACCCCCACCCCCCACCCCATGGTTTTGTGACAGTCCTTAGGCAGGTCTGGCTGCCCTAAAGGAAAAACAGTTAACTTGTAGAGCTCACAGTCCTCTGCAAGTCTCCCCCAGTTTACTTACGGAAGCCTTAGCAATATCTTCCTGAAGTAAATGTAAATACAGTTAAGTGTCCTTATAATCTGCCCCATCGACAGATACTTGAAGTGGCAGCGTGTAAACAACCTTGACAATGGCAAGGCCTCCAGTATCCCGCAAGTCCTTTTTAGCAGATGAAAAGTTCTTTTGGAAACCTCCCTTTTTCCTTACCTCCTCCAACCCCCCAGTGTATAATGAGCCACTCCTCACCACCGCAGGGCAGCAGCTCTTTCTGCCCTCGGATGCTTTCATAAACCACCATTTTGCACCAAAGACATCTCAAGAACCCTTTCTTGGTCACGGGCTCTGGGCCTCATCCCACCAAACCTTGCCTATATTCTTAAAACCCCCTCAGTGCAACTGTCATATTCGCAGGGCCTGGAGTTGGTGTTCCCCGGGAGCAGATGCTTGCCCTCTGTGATTCCTCTCTCCCTTACCAGGTTCGCTCTGCACTCAGCCACTCAGCTGCTGTTCAACGCCGGAGTGAGACAGCTAAGTGGGGGGCCACCCCCCAACATTGTCCATCCAGACACCTACTTCATTCCCATCTCCCTGCAGGTCACATACCCTTGCTTCTCGGGACCACACTATGCATGAGAACCTCCTTCCGGAATGCCTGCTACAGGTGGCACAGGTGGCTGTGTCATTCAGCCTAAACGTGCGAGGTTTGCCCTCCTGCCTGGCCTGGCTTGGGTGTCCAGGGCGTGGGCAGCGGAGCCATGGTACTTGGAAATGTATTGGAAGACAAAAGTCTTGGCTGCAGGCATGGAGCTGGAGGGGGGCTGACAGATCTTACCAAGCATGCCCTACATTCTGTGAGGCAGAGCCTTGGAAAGAACATTGTTGGGGCGCCTGGGTGGCTCAGTCGTTAGGCATCTGCCTTTGCCTCCGATCATGATCCCGGAGTTCTGGGGTGGAGCCCTGCATCAGGTTCCCTGCGGGCATCTGGGGCCTGCTTCTCCCTCTCTCACTCCCCCTGCTTATGATCCCTCTCTTGCTGTGTTTCTCTCTGACAAATAAATAAAAAAAATCTTAAAAAAAATCTGTCCCACTGGTCAGCAGCCTGGGATGACAGACACGTTCGTTAAAGCCAACTGCATAGCTAATGGGGAATACTGCCTCTACCCTTGTCATGCTGCCTCCACAAAGGTGCAGATGGGCCTCTTCTCTGAGTGCTTCCTACTTTCTTGAATTCGCCGGGAAATGTGATCTTTAGAATTCACAGGCAACCAAAAGCTTCATGCTTGAAATCACATCAGTGAGAATGAAACATTCCATTCTTGCCTGGAGGATCCACATTAGTTTGACAAAAAGAAACAGCCTGATTTCCAAACTGGATGCTAAACTTCAGGCAAGGGCCCAGGAAGGCGCGCTTCCCTCCACCCTCTCTCAGAGACTGCCTAACAGACGCGCCAAAGCCCCAGACTTGTTGATGAGGTCATGAGCTCTTGGCCTGGGCACCCCGATTACAAGGCCAATGTCACCAAATTCCCCTGATGTCATTTGCATCAGGGCGGGTTCCTCAGCTGGCGAGCAAGGAAACTTGCAAACGCTGCCTCCCTGAAGAACAGATGCTATGTCTATATATTCTAGAACACGAAAGGTATATACATTGCTTAGAGTATTGCTAGGTGCTGTAACAATGACATTCCAAAATGTCAGGGGACTCACTGTCAATTCAACAGTGATTAGTGTCTTGCTCACATAATTGTCAGTTGCTTCGGGTTGGCAGTTTTGTCGGTGCGACCCCTTCTGTCTGTGAGCCCCCATCTCTCACACCAAAGTCCTCCACACGGGGCCAGAAAGAAGAAAGGGAAAGCGGCCATCTCCTAAAGGCTTTGGCCCAGAAGTGACACACCTCACTTCCACCCATGTTCTCTTGCTGAGAATCAGTCTATGGACTGCCCCCCCCAGTTGCAAGGGAGGCTGGGAAATGTCTTCCCCTGTGGACAGCTAATCACCAGAGATGACAGACACTCTGCTCTGGAAGGAAAACATGAATTTTGGTGGATAAGTTCCTCAGCCTCAGTGGGGAAAGCCGCTGTTACTCAGAGCACCACTCTAGAGAACAAATAAACCTTGACAGTCTCTTTTGCTTTGTTTTTGGGTTTCTTTGTTTGTTGTGGGGGCGTTGTCAGCCAAGAGAGAGGTACTCTCCAGAAATGTTGTTTTCCGCTCTGGCAACCGTGCGCGGAACGGAGCATATGCCTTTAGCCCCTATTTCTGTTTGTTTTAAAAATAGACCGTACCTGAGTCCAACTTGTGGAATTCGAGAAGTTGGACTTGAGGATATCCAGTCTCCTCTGGGTACTCAGTTTCAAATGCCCAAGGCTTGCTGACTTTTTAACCCTACCCTTTATCAGATGAGCTTCTGTAAGGTGAGGCCTCTTGTATTCCTCTCACTCGTGTACTTGAGAGGAACTGCAGTTAGTGCCTGGAAGACAGGGGTGGGTGCCCAGACCACTGGCTGAGGTAACAGAGAAAGAAAAGAGATGGAAGAGTGACGGAGATCATCATCATCTTCTAAAATCTCATTTGCTCTGCTTTTTTTACTTTTGCATTTGAAATCTGTGATTTCTATGCACGCCTGGGTGCCTCAGTTGGTTAAGCATCTGCCTTTGGCTCAGGTCATCCCAGAGTCCCCGGATCGAGTCTGCACTGGGCTCCCAGTTCCGCAGGGAGTCTGCTCCCTCTGCCCTTCTCCCTCTCATCCTCTCTCTCTCTCTCTCTCTCTCTCTCTCTCAAATAAGTAAATAAACTCTTAAACAAAGAAATATGTGGCTTCTGGTTGTAGAATACATGGCCTTGTCCCCCATTAACTAGACTTCAGGAAGTAGTGAGCAGTCTGGAAGCGAACAGATTTTCCATTCTCATCCCTGGGATCATCCCTTATCGAGATCATGCCCTGGAGTCAAACAAGGGCCCTTTATGCTTGGCTTGCTCCCCCCTCTTCATACTCAGCAATGATTAGGCTGCTCAGAGTCTCTAAACAGGAACTCAGACACAGCCAAAGAGTCCCCCAACTAATCAGTGGCAAGGATTTACCATACTTAATATTAAAAAAAATAATAATGGTAATAACATCTACTTTCGACTGTGAGCATAATTAGACAGGTTTCTATTGCCGCAAAATGAACACCAAACATCTCAGAGGATTGTATCAAGCACGTTTAGACCCACTAAATGGGTGTGACCCACTTCACGGATATTCCACCGGCCAAGCCCAAAGTTTGGGAGGTGTGGCAGAGGGAGGCCTGGGTGGTTCTGTCATTAACCGCCCACCTTTGGCTCAGGTCATGGCTTCAGGGTCCCGGGATCAAGCCCCATGTGCAGTAGACTCCCTCCTCAACGGGAAACCTGCTTCTTCCTCTCCCACTTCCCCTGCTTTGTGTTCCCTCTCTCGCTGCTTCTCTGTGTCAAATAAATAAAATCTTAAAAAAAAAAAAAAAGGAGGTGTGGCAGGGCAAAGCACGTGGCTGAGAACAGAATTGGGGAGAATGGGTCCTATGCACCATCGAAGAGCTCTGAGCGCAGAAGTAGCGTGTGTTAAACACAGAATACACACACACACACACACACACACACACACACACAATCCCAATACCAAAGGAAACCCAGCTGAACCACTATCCTCCTTGTGGCCTGTCACCTGTGCATACACTCAAGTCCAAGCTGGTAAGTCATCCCTGCTGTTATCCTCCCCGTTTCTACCAGCATCTAACCCAGCAGTCAGTCCTATCAGCTTGATTTCCAAATAAACCCTGATTTATATTCTCCATCTCCATGGTTTACCACCAGGAGGCAAGCCTGTGGCATCATCTCTGGCGTAGTGGCCGCTAGTGTTTCCTCAGCAGTCTCCCTCCTCTGCACTTGGCCCAGCCCCTTGTCCCTCACCTCGTAGAGAAGGCAGGTCACCATGGCAGGCTCCCCCCTTGTACCCGCTTCTGGTCCCTTGTCAGGGCTGGCAGTTAGTGAGGCTCTACGGGATGCCCAGAGGCCCGCAAGGAGGAGGCCACGGCTGGCTTTGGGGAAGTTCACAGGCCCGGCCTGGCAGCAGCCACGGGAAGCCGGAGCCCACCAGACAGGCCCAAGAGGACAATGCCACCACGGGAAACGCCTAAGCGAGTGAGGAGACCCTGCCTCCTGCTCCAAGTAATGAATATTCCACTATATAGTTACCAAGGGTCAGTAAAAGATAGAAACCCAGCTCCCAGGTCCCGCACCTCTCTCCCTCCTCCTCCCATCTCATCAGAGCGTAGTCTTCATTTTAGTAAACTTTCCCACTGTGTTGCGTGTCCACTGTGCTGCATGTTTGTCTTTGAATTCCTTCGGGTGACACTACCAAGAACCTAGGTGACTCCTTCGGGTCTGGCTGCGTCAAGGCCCCAGGGCCTGAGGTCTTCCCAGGTCAGCGCCCCCCCACTTGCAGCTTCAATAAGCTCCACATCCCTTACCATTCTCCAGGATGCGCTTCCCTGACTGAGATGTGGCTCTCCACGCCCAGGTGGGGATCTTATTACAATGAAAACTGACTCCGTGAGTCTGGGATAGGGCTTGAGAGTGGCATTTGGGGACCCAGTGGAACATCCTCTGTGACCTATTCCCACCCCTCTACCCCCACCCTTCTTCCCCTTCAGCCTCCCATGTTTTATAGAGCCCCTCAGAGCTCCCCAGCCCACGTGCTAAGTGGCAAGCTGCCCCGGTTCAGGGCTCGCTCAATAGAGCCAATTAGGTCTTCAAATTTACTTAGTTGGATTTTTGATCTTTAACAGATTTGAAGTATCCTAACTGCCACCCAGACAGTTATGTTTTCTCCCCAATTACTTGCTTTTTTTTTTTTCCCTTCCCCGCCCCCTCCACCTCCTATTGCTTCTTGGGCCGACCTCCAGGGTCCTCTCCCCGCTCCTCCCTCTCCTTCCCCTACTCGCGGTCCCCCAGCCCGCTCTCCCCCCTCGCACCGCCTCTCCCTCCGCTCCTGTCCAACGAGGCCATCTTTAGGCTTCTCCGCCCCCTAGTGGCCGCCGCGCGTGTCTGCACGCACGCAGCGCCGCCGAGCAAGCCACCTGTCCTCCGAGGTCAGAGGACCTGTCAATGCACAAGCCAGGGGCTGCGCACCGTGGGATCCTAAGGACTGAAAGACGTGGGTTTTGCAGGCAGGAACGTTGTAATCGAATTAGATCCCGTGAATCGGTTTGAATGCTGTAGGGCACAAACTCAGTGGTTAGTTTAGGGGCTCTCTGTTTCTTCGGAGCTACATCTCCCTTGGGGATGAGGAGAAGAGTTCTGACTTGTGGGGGTGAGGCGAAGAGTCGCTGGCTCTGATTGCCATCTGGGGGAACCGGGAGGCCTGCCGAGTTTCCTTTCCCTCCTGTGGTTTCTATGTCTTTATTCTAACATAATCTCACACTGTTTGGTTTCACTGTGGCCTGCAGTAAGAAATATATTTTATATTGTAAATCAAGACACACATTCCAATTTATATACGCTGTATACTCTTGATACATACAGCAGCTGCACTCGTGTTTGTGAGGTGTGACTGATTAAATTACCTTCTAGTTTGGGGGGGTGTTTGCTAAGGATAGGGTAAGTCTCTAAGGAATTTGGAAGGAAAGATTTCTGGCCATGTGTGATGAGAACAAAGACATTTGGAGCCCCAGGCCAAGCTACTGTTGTGGTGGCAATCTGTCAGCCCCTCCATGATGGTGACCAAGAGAGGGTCTGTGGGAGGGGCCTGGCCAGAACCAAAGGGCTTGTTCCTGGAGTCCCTTTCTTGAGCTTTCCAGGACTAGATCCAAGTTTCTGGAATAGGCACTATGGAGAAACAGAAAACATGGGCACAATGACAAAGCCAGCTATCAGAATTGAGGCTCAAGATCAAAATAAACTATAAGAGTAATTTGGTGCTAAGACCCCAGCTTGGAGGGGTCCTGAAAACTCACTTGCCTGAAGCCTCAGATTGGAATAGGATAATTAGGGAAATCAAGTCTGCAAGGCCTGGGATCATGGGTCTCTGGGTCAGGGAAAATTAAATGCTACTCATGCAGCAAAACAAAGCAAAGAGTGAGAGAAGCAGCCCAGTGCTCTGGGAACTTGTTAATGAGAATGAATAACAATTTAATTTAAAGATATTATCCCAAACCACCCCAATATAAAGTTGTTTTTTTTTACTAATTTTTAAATTTTTATTTATTAAAAAAATAGTTCTAACATTTGAGATAAGCCAGTTCATTTAATTGTTTGATGACAGCAAATTCTAAATCTATGGAGGAAAGGAACAACTGACATATGTAAATTTCACCACAGTCTTTGTCAAACCAGGCCAGAGATGTGTACAAATGCTCTTAAGAATTTCGGCAAGTCCGGCGCCTGGGTGGCTCAGTGGGTGACTCTTCATCTTGGGGTCATGAGTTTGAGCCTCACGCTGAGTGTAGAGATTACTTAAAAGAATTTCACCAAGCTTTATAGTAATAGTAATTACACTGACATTTATCTACACCAGCCATGGGGTTTGAACTCACAACCCACAGATCATGAGTTGCATGATGTCTGCACTGAGACACTCCAGTACTGTTATTGAGAGCTTATGGTGAGCCTGGTGACATTATCCTAAACATATAAACTCATTTAGAGCACATGATATGTGTGAACGCAATCCTAGGAGGCAGGCACTACTATTATTATCCTCATTTTACAGGTAGGTGAGGAAAGTATACATTACAACTTTCCGCCAACAAGATCGCGCTGAGTTCTCTGGCTGCAGCACATCTACCTGCACACCCATTTTTTTGTAAGGGGCCTCAGATTCTCCCAAACCTTTGGTGGTTTACTTTCAGAAGGCGGGTTCATCTCACCTCCCAGTGCTGCAGGCTCCAACACACCCCTCCACCAGGTCCCTAGCGACGCCCCACCACCCTCCAGATTGACCACAAGCAAATACCCGCATAGAACCTGCCAAGACTACTCACTACCTGCAAGGTCGAACACACACTCCTTCAAGCCAGTGTCTACGTTCCTTTGCAATTCCCACCCCGAACCCTGGGATTTTTCAAGATCAAGAAAGGGAAACCCCAATTTCCGGAAAAAGGTGTGTCTGTTTTATAACAGATCATTTTCCAGAATACCCTTTTCTAGGAGTTCAAAGACACCTCTCGCCATTTGAGGAGATGGTCCGCATGACGGCAGGTCTCCGGAAAAATTCCCCCAAGATTCAAAAGCCGGGGCTCCAGGTCTCAAGCCAGGCGCTTTCAGCAGCCGAACCACGGGGCCAGAAGTACTTACTTGCTCATGCAAAAGAAGATCCCTTGCTCTATTCGGGGGCAGCCTGAGACCCAGTGATCAGACCCTGGAGGACTCCGGGAGAGCAGAGGGTGCCGGGACACGCGAGTCTGGCGCTGGGGGAGCGGCGCGGGACCTGCGCTCAGCCCCCCGCCTCCACCTCCTTCCTCACCAGCTGGAATCTACGCTCGGGAAACAAATTCGAACCCCGCCCCCGTTGCCCTGAGCGGCAGGAGAGAGGACACACAATTTTTCTTTTCTACGTCCCCTATCACTTCCCACGCCACTCCCGAGCGACGGCCCTTTAGTAAATAGCCATATTTCTAAAAAGACAAAACGTCCGTTTCTCTAAAAAGACAAAAAACAACGAAACTCCCCTTAAACACCTTTTATTTTTATTTTATTTTTTATGCATCTGGAGAAAACCAGGAATGAAAGAGGATAGGAAGGGCTGTAAATAGAAGCAACTGGGAGGCAGAATCGGGGAGTGATCGGAGGGACAGAATTTTGATCCAGGAGGCAGCCAGGCCTTACAGCTATTCACCTGTGCAAAGGATTAATTTCATGGATCAGGCAGGCTGACAGGTAAAGAAATCCTAGCTGCCCCCCAGGACCTCGTGGCGCAACGGTAGCGCGTCTGACTCCAGATCAGAAGGTTGCGTGTTCAAATCACGTCGGGGTCACTAGTTTTAGCGTCTGTTAAAGGTCTTGGTCTGGGAAGTGAGAAGAAGGAAGAAAGGTTACCTTCCCGGTTTTCTCCCGCTTTGGTTGCCCTCATTTAAATACCTTTACAAAGTAAGTAATTGGTAGCATACACAGGAAGATACAATATCAATACTGCGTCTCTGGGCTTTTTTGGGGGCGCTCATAGAGACATTTTTACTCTTTTATTGCAAATGTCCTGAATTTCACTTTTCACCCACTCGTCCCTTACTATTCCCAACGCTCCGGGCCTTCCCTCCACGCTCACTTCTGTGCTCATAGACCCATCTCTTCATCCACATGTCTTTCTAACCTTCCAAACCTCAGTAGATCTTCTCAGACAACTAGTCGGTTTCTAGTAGGGGACCTCAGCTCACCGGCTCCACACCTGGGTCAGCTTTTCCATGCCAGAGAGGTCCCCTAGCCAGCCCACCCTTGGCTCTCTGGGATTCCTTACTGCTTCAAATTGCAGAAGAGGTCAGTTCCTTTCCAGACGCAGAAAACCTGAACACAGTTTTATTGTTAAACTGAGACTACAGGGAAAGAGAGAAAGTTAGCCTTCTGGGCTAGAAGTTCCGCGAACCCCCTAAAACTCCTTGTCAAGATTATGTGCGGAATGTGTGCCTTACCCTCACCTGGGGCTCCGGGTTTCCGCCCCCCATCAACAGATTAGGAACCATCGCGTTACAGCAGGGAAGGAAGGGAAAGCTCATTAACGTCATCAGCGACTATCATTTTTGTATGACTTAGGGTAAGTTTAAGACACGGCATTTGGGATATCAACAGACATTGTGCTATGATGTGCACATTCACACAGCACGCAGTAACAGATGTCCCGTCTAAGCATGCCTTGGAAACATATCCCCTATAAGCTTTTTCCATTTCTTAACCCTTCTCTTAGAAGTTAATAGTTCAGGCTGAGTGCTACCCCATTACAAAAGACAAATCACTACTCTAAAGGGAAAAAACGAGAACCCATCTTTTTGCTTCTAGAGATTGAAGGGGAAGTGGGGGGGGGGGCGGTGGCAGAGACTAACGAGGGAGGAGCTGAGTATGAATTATGAGAAGAGCAAGTCCCGCAGCAGAGTGGCGCAGCGGAAGCGTGCTGGGCCCATAACCCAGAGGTCGATGGATCGAAACCATCCTCTGCTAAGCGTTACCCTTTTCTTCTGAAGGCGATCTACTCCCTTTAGCACGGGGAGGAAAGGAAGAGATTAAATCTTGTGAAAGGTTTGATTCTTTAAATCTTTAATCTTGTTAAATCTTTAATCTTGTTATAAATCTTGTGAAAGGTTTGATTCTTTAAATTACGTCTATGTCAAAAGGATAGAAATGAAAACCTAACAAAATTTGCAATATGCCATCTATAACTCTTTGGTGGTATCTGACAAGCCCATCAGCATGTTTTATTAACATATGAGAAGGTGCTCCACATCATAGGTCATGAGAGAAATGAAAATTAAAACAACAGTGAGATTCCACAACACACCTCCTATGATGTCAAAAATCCAGAACACTGATATCAAAGGCTGGCAAGGATGTGGAGCAACAGGAACTCTCATTCACTGCTGGTGGGAATGCAAAATGGTACAGCCTCGGGGTGGGGGTGGGGGCAGTTTGCCATTTCCTTACAAAATTAAATATATTATTACCATTCAACCCAGCTATTGCACTACTCATTATTTGCCCAAAGCAGTTGAAATATATTCACACAAAAACCTCAACACAGATGTTCATAGCCCCTTATTTATAATTGCCAAAAGTTAGAAACCAACAAGATGCCCTTTCAGTAGGTGAATGGATGAATAAATTGTGGTCCACCCAGAAAATGAGATAATATTCAGCATTAAAAAGAAATGAGCTATTGATCCATTAGACGGCATGGAGAAGACTTAAATGCATATTACTAAGTAAAAGAAGCCAAGCTGAGAGGACATGTTATATGATCCCAAATATATGACATTCTGAAAATGCCCAAATTGTGGTGAGACCCTGAAGGATCAGTGGTTGTCAGAGGCTGGTGGGTGGAGGGAGGATGAGTAGGCAGAGCCCAGAGAGTGCAGAGATGGGGGGAGAGGGGGTGGGAGAGGGGCAGTGAAAATACACTGCGAGATACTATAACGATGGGTACATTTCATTCTACATCTGTCCAAGCCCACAGAACTACAACACCAAGGGTGAACTGTAATGTATAGTATAAACTTTGGGTGATTACAATGTGTCAAAGTAGGTTCATCACTAGTAACAAATGTGCCACTCTGGTGGTGGATGTTGGTAATGGGAGAGCTGTGCGTGTGGTATCTTCCTCTCCATTTTGCTGTAAACCTATAACTGTTCTGAAAAAGTAAATCTTGGAAGAAAGAGAGAGGAAAAGAATTGGTACTTAGAAATACTCTCTTTGCAAAACTCCCAATCTTTACTTTCAAAGAATGATGCATTTGAAAAGTCTTCCTTCTTGTAAGTTTTTATCATCTAATGTGAGGACTAGTTCAATTTTGAAAACAATCAATTTAATGATGTTATTTAAAGAAAATTTACATATGTAAAAAAAGAGTGGAGAACTATCAGTGGTGACTGTATTATTAACATTTTTGTCACTTTGTATAAGATGATATTACAAAAGAAATTAAAAATAAAATTTATATGTATGATGTAGTGGCCTAAAAAAGATGAGAACTGGAGACCTCAAAGAGGATAACCAAAACAGTGAGCCAGCCAGGAGTGGAACCTGGAATCTTCTGACCCATAGTCAGATGTTTTATCCATTGTGCCCCTGGCCCCAGTACATTCTCATGATTTATGCTTAGAAAAAAGGTAGTGGATTTGCAGTATTGCTCTAAATATGAATGTGCGAAATCTTTTCTTTCAACTTCCTTTTTCCCTATTAGCAGGAATTCCAACCCCCCAAACCTTAGAATTCAAACAAAAGAATTCTATTGGTTCCCTTGCTTTAGGTCACTTATACGGTATGATCCTTCGTGGTCAGTAAGAACTCCATTTTGATGCAACTTGAAAAAGTCTGAGAGAATGTTTAATATGTTTAAAAATAGTCTGTAATCAAAGATGAATTACACCGACGGAAGAAGGTATAAATATGTAAAAAAAAAAGGCCTAACCCATCGTAGTCGGCAGGATTCGAACCTGCGCGGGGGGACCCCAATGGATTTCTAGTCCATCGCCTTAACCACTCGGCCACGACTACGACTACTATATCCCTTGTTGATCTCCTCCATGTTACCATAGATCATGTATTCTAGGCTACTTCGGGATTTGATAATACAAGAGAGCAAAGCAAAGCATCCCCCGCTGATGAAACGGAAGAGGAATCAACCAGCTTCCATTCCAGTTCATGGTAAACTGAGAATGTTCTCTGGGTCTTTCTAGAAAACAAATCAGTCATGTGTTGCAATAATCCTCTTTAAATTGTCCCCTTTAAATAATCCTTTAAAAATCTTCATATTCTCGCTGAAATAGGAACTTTATCATCAATAAATAATCTGACAGATGTCCTCACAGATGCCGTGTGTCTTCAGACACATAATCCAGTGCCTGGAATAAGGGCTCAGTGAATGTCCCCTGCTATCCTAGGTGTTGTTTTTAAACTTGGGAAAGAAGAACCCATCAAAATGTTCCACAGGGAAAAACCTACCTCCTGTTTCTTGATAAGGCTCAAAGTATTTTAAAGCAGCTGGTAGAATGTTTTTGAATGAAACGGGGAAGTAGAGAATATTTCTGAAAGTCAAATCCACTTCATTGCACGGCACCCCCTCTCCTGAGGGGAAGAACACGTGCATCTGACATTCTGTGGATGCGAGTTCTAAGATATTCACAAAGATCCCCTTCCAAGCAAAAGCAGATCCCCAGGATCTCCACATCTCTGAAACTGTACAGCCATTATCACCATTTTATCTGTATGTGTGTGTGTGTTGGAGCATTAGTGCATGACCAGATTTCAACAATGACTCCGTTCTGTGAATGGAAGAAGGAGAAGACGTGGCTGATAAACCCCTGCACATATGCTGCTGGACTGGAAATGTATCTGCAGCCCAGACCGCTCTCTGGGCTTCATCATATATAGCTGTCCTAGTAATTTCTTTTTGCATGTGTGTGGACATCTCAAAAGCAAGACATCCCAAAATGAATGCTCCACCCTTTCCCCCCAAACTTGAACCTACTTCAAAAACCCCAATTTTATCAGGCTCCAAAACCTAAGAGTTAGAACTCCCCTTGACTTTCTTCCTTTCTCTGACTCTCATCTCATCACCCATAGGTTACCAGGCCTTCAATTCAACCTCTTAATTATTTCTCAAATCTGACTCTTTCTCCCAAGCCACAGCCCCATTTTCTTAGATGAACTTCTTACAGTTTGTCATCGGGGTTATTGCAACAACTTCTTAGACGTATTTTGGCCCCTAGGATCTTGTCTTTGAACTGATTCATTCATTTCTTCTTGCAAAAATTTTACTCTGAGCCCAGTTATTTGCCAAGCGCTCTGCTAGGTGCTGCTTATTCAGAGGAGAGCAAGAAAAATATAGCCACACCTTGAGTGAGTTCCAGAGTAAACAATTTGAGAAGTGAACATTTATAAGTGAGTATGACAAGGGGGAGTCATGCTCTGCCCCAGACACCGACATCTTGGGTGGGTTCCCTGGAGAGTCAGTCGTTAGACTCTAAGTTCATGAAGAAAGTGTCCTGTTCTACCTCTAGTACCTCTGAATGGGTAAGTGGTATTCAGTGACTGTATGTTGAATAAGTCATATTTAAGCTCAGATCTGAAGGATGTGTAGGAGTTAGCCAAGTTAGAAAGGGGTGTGGTGTGCTAGACCTAAACCTTACAGAATGTGAGAGACTGAAGAAAGTTCTGTCTTGTGGAACTCTCTTCTTTGGAGAGATCCAGGCAGGGGCGGCAGTGAGAAAGAACACCAGGGTTGTATTTCAGGGAAAGATTTTGTAGGTAGGGCTATGGCAGCAGTGACAGATGTGTTCATCTGAGAATGACAATCTGATTGTGTCCTTTCCCTCCTTTGAAGTCTTTGGAGGTACTTTGTGGCCTACAAGGAAGATCACAAATGGCGAAGGAGGCCCTCATCCCAGGCATCTGATCCTCTCAGCTTTCTTTCTGGGCCCCCTGTCAAGGGAGCCTGGGACTCCTGGAGCAAGGACCTGCCCTTCCTCACACACCTCTTCAAGCTGACCCTCTGCCTCATTTCCTTGGAGCTCTGTGCCCTTTCTTTGGGGCCTCCATTTAAATAGGACAGCTTTGCTAAAGCTTTTTTTTTTTTTTTCTGTAATTGAAACTTAAACTATAAAAATTTTCAAACTTATAAAAAAGTTGAAAGAGTATGGAATTATCTGTCTACCCACCACCCTGATTCAACAACTGTTAACACTTTGCCGTATTAGCCTCATGTACCTTCTTCTTCTGGAGTATAAAATTCCTTTGCAGACATCAGGATGCAGTCCACCTACACACGGACTCGTGTATCAACCACACCCGTCTTCTATAACCATGATACCATTATCATAATGAAAAAACCGAGTGATTCTTCATAAAAACATGTACTATGCGGGCCTTATTTAAATTTCTCTAAGTCTGTCTTTTGGAGCTGGTGTTTCTAACCAGGATCCAAATTTCATGCATTGTATTTGATTTGTAACGTTTCCTTGGTCCCTCTTAGTTCAGAACAGCATGCCAGCTTCTTGTTGCTGTTATTGTTTTGAAACTGACTTAAAAAAAAAAAAATCCAAGCCAATCATCTTGTAGAATGTTCCACACTCTGGATCCAGCTCATTATTTCCTCGAGGCAACTTTTAATTTCTTCCTTGACCCTCTTTAAACTAGAAGCTAAGTCGAAATGATCGATTATGTCCATTTTGATTAGAGGAGATTCCGGTTAAAAACTGGGGCCTGACACTGTGGACTTAAACTCGCTGCAGTATTTAACGTCACTGGAGGAGGCACTGGTCAGTGGTCCCCTCCGGGCTTTCTTTTTCCCTTTGCAATCAGCAAGTAATCTTGGGGTGGTCCTTTAACACCTTGCACACGCTGTTTCCCCAAATCCCTAAGGGTCCTAAGGGTTTTGAGATCGTCCTTGCGGAGTGTCTGATTTCTCTGGGCATCGCAGACCCGCAGCCTTCTAATTCCACCACTCCCCCGCATTTGTTAGAGGGTATTGTGAAGCTTGACCTTTCTGCTGTCTTTCCCCGCCCGCAGTCTTTCCTGGGGTTCCCACCGCAGCCTCTCTTCCCCCGGTTTTAGCAGTCGGGGTGTGCAGGTGCGCAGGGGGGCAGGTGGGCAGGTGCGGGGCGCCGAGCGGCCAGGAGAGCCTGGGGGGCATCGGGCAGCCGCGGGCGTCAGGACTCCGCGGGCTCTCAGGCTGAACCCTGGGTCCGAGACCGCACCCCAAAGATCATTTGTGGCCGGAGGGGAGCGCTGAGAGGGACGTGGAGTGGAAGGGACTGGCCGGGAAAGTTTGCATTTCCGAGAAGCCACCAGCGCCTGCGGCTGGTCTGCGGCCCCAGAGAAGGACTTGCGCTGCTGTCGGGGAGGCAGATGCTCTGGGGAGGCGGGGGTTGCGGGAGACAAAGAAACAAAAAGGAAGGAAGGGGTGTGGAGGACACAAATCCGGAACAAGGAGCTATTAGGTTACCAGAAAAGAAGATTCTACTTGCCGACTTCAACCGAAGAAACAGCACTAGTGAAAGTAGACCACCGAGCCCACCCGGGTGTCTCCATGGACAGTAGAGGCCCCGGGCCACCACGAAGGGACTCGAACCCTCAACCCTCTGATGCAGCGCCAGACGCCTGATCCGTTAGACCACGTGATCCTACCGCGGGGCGAGGGGGGGTGTGTCCAAAATTTGTTGAAAGAAAGTAATCCTGGCGTTATAACAGCGACCTAGGGAAATTGTTGCTGTAGACCAAGGCATTTCCAAAAATCTTCCAGGCTAGACTTCACCACCGAGAGCACACCGACGGTTCCCGGAGGCAGGTGGGGGGGGGGGGGGGGGGGGGGGGGGGGGGGGATAGGGGATGGGGGTGCGGGAGCGCGCCTGCTGTGGAGAGCAGGGTTTTATACATAAGGGGTGAATCCCTGAATTCTACACCCGAAACTAATAATACACTGTATGGTAACTAACTGGAATTGAAAGATCTTGAAGAAAAAAAAATGAAATCCTACGGTCTAGTCGGAGAAACAAGTTGAATCTAACGGTCAAAACCACGGTAACATTGCAACCGCGTTAACCACCAAGGAGAGGGACATGGTGCCACCATAACCAATAAGACAGGGGTCGGGCAGAGGAGGCCACAGCGAGGAGGGGGTGCTCCAGCCGAGGCCCGGGGGTTGGGGGAGGAGGGAAGGCAAGGCAGAGACCATGCCCGATTGCTACCTCTTCCCGGAACCGCCTAGGCAGCTAGATGGCGGATAAACGCGAGAATTCACTTCTGCCCACTCGAGAAACCCCGCTCAAAACAACTCCAACACAGAAGATCAGCTGGGACAAAAACAGCTGGGGAGAGGGGATGACAGCAACAGTTTGCGATCTGGAAGGCCGCGGAGGTGTGATAGTGGAGTGTGAGGACGGATAGGAGAAAGCTGAGTCCTAAGCAAGTCCGGCGGAAAAAGCAGAGTCGGTCAGACGGTCAGGTTTACCCGTAAACCCTCCGTCCTCATGCCCCTGGGCCAGGCTCAGAGATTGTCAGCACGAGGTCTTCATCTGGAAACTGCCAGTTAGGGGCAGAATTGTGTGTCCCACTGCCCCTCCTTCACATGCTGAAGCCCTAACCTGCAGAACCCCAGAAGGTCACTATGTTTGGAGGCAGGGCTTCCAAGGACATAGATAACTTAGGGTGAGGTCATGTGGGTGGGCCTTGACCCAACATGACTGGTGTCCTTATAAATAGAGGTTTTGTGTGCACACACACACATGAAGACACACCAGGTGGACCGGAGGAGAGGGTTGATCTCCTGCTTCTGGCCTCCAGAACTCAGTCTGTGTCTCTGAGCTGTAGCAGCCGTAGCCCACTTGTCCATTGCCCCTCCTCCATCCTGGCAGAAGACTGCACATTTATTTTCTTGAGAGAGGAAAGTATGTCATCTCCAGGCTGGAGCAGTGATGCTCAAACTTTCCCCTGAATCATAATCGCCTGGAGAACTTGTTAAAACGCAGGCTCCTGGGGTTACTCCCAAAGTTTCTGATTCTGTTCTGGGATACAGACAAGGATGTGCATTTCTAACAAGCTCCCAGCTGTTCCAGGGAGCATTTTCTGAGACTCACAAGGCTGGCAGAAGGTCATGGACAGGGCTAGCAGGAAGTGGTAAGAGCTCAGTAAATGTCATCCACCTGCTCTGAGTTGTGGCTTGTGAGCTTCCACACAGACCAGAAGGCCCACACGTTCTGATTGAGAGGGGCAAGTGAGAGTTATAGAAAGATGTGTTATTTATTTTTTATTTTTTTTAATTTAAATTCAATTAATTAGCATAGAGTGTATTGTTCATTTCACAGGTAGGGTTTAGTGATTCATCAGTTGCAAAGAGATGCCATTTAAACTAGGCGTTGGAGACTAAGATTTTCAGCAGGTTGAGAAGTGGACTGGTGGGCGCTGAGAAAGAAGGGAGGTGGGACCTGCAGGGCTGAGCAGGGCTGGGGACTGCTTCAGAAGAGGGAGAAGTCTAGTGAATTACAGGAAAAGCAGTAGTACATATGCATAACCATTAAGATTCCTATTTCACTGTGGATCTAAACCCAATACATACGGGATTCGCCTCCAAACAGGAGAACTTTCATGAGTAGAAAGATTGAACATGAGAAAACACTGAGTTTCTCCCCGCCCCCCATAGGAAGCATTTGGGTTTTTGCATCCATATTTAATCTGGTCGATTCCTTTCTTTTCTTAACAAAGCATTAGCGAAGGTATGGATAGAAGGGACAAACATGATCAACTCTGCCAATAAAAAGAAATAAACCTTTAGAACCTGAAGGAGAGGAGAAAGGATTAATTAGGATTTAAATCCTAATTTAGAAGAGAAGAACCTCTTCATTGTGGCCTTATGGCACAATGGTAGTGTGTCTGACTCCAGATCAGAAGGTTGTGTGTTGAAATCATGTCAGGGTCAGTTGTGAGTACCTTTTTAGGGGGAAGAAGAAATGAAAAGCAAGACCCTTTTCCTCCAAAGTACATATCTAGTAGCTGCTTTGAGAGGCTTCCAAGGAGTTGTGAAAAAAAACAAAATTTTCCAAGTTAATGTTAAAGACCTTACTGGCTTTATTGAACAATTCATGAATTGGGCAGTATCCCATCTAGCAGATAGAAGGGAGCTCCGGGGAGTTGTACAAAATGAGACTTCTATAGGCAGAAGGGACTGGAAACGAGGAAGTTATACCAGGCAAACGCAGATTGGTTAGGCAAAATCACTTTTCTTTAGGGGATGACAGGCATCTATCAGGCAGATTTTACCCAACTGGTGCCGTCCAGGTGACTGCTAATAGCCTGACTGGTTGAAGAGTCCATTTCTGGGAGATGCTGGAACTGTAACTGAGAAGTCTAAGTTTCCATTCGGGGATTCGGCTTAGCATAGGTGACTCCATTTTGGGCCTGTGGTCCTGATTTTAACTTGACAAAAAGAACACGTATATCCTGTTCTAATTAGAGTTTTGTGGGACACATTGTGATTCTCTTTTGCCTTTAGTTGCCATTGGAATGGGAGAAGCATTCCTTGAATGGACAATGCATCCTTGGTGACCTTCTTTCAAGAAAGATTTAATTTAAACACTCTCTTCTTGGGCATCGGAGAATGCGTAGTGTTCTGGTTTCCCGTTTTCTTCTCTGGTTGCCTTCCTGACTGTTCTCTGCGTGTCTGATGGTGACAGTGTGTGCATCCTCCTCAGCTTCACCCACCTCGCGCGGCCCCCACTGAGCCAGGACTGGACAAATGCTCTTCTTTACTTCCCGTCTGAGCAGTGAGTTCTGCTGAGTCTTATTTCCTAAAATTCATAGCTTGTCTATCCTCATCTCTACAAGGACCTCTTTTCTTCCATCAATATCTCTTGCCCTGGATGTTGACATGAACCTAACTCCTCTTCCCACATCCCCTCTTGTTCATATGCATATTTTTAAACACAAATCTTGTCCTGGTATTCTCCTGCGTGAACCAGCCAACTGTCTGTCACTCAGGCCTTCTTTCCGTTCCTCAGATACATGTTCCTCCTTCCCAGGACAGGACCTTTGTCCCTGACCTTTCCCCTGAAAGGGATGTTCTCCCTAGCTCGCTGGCTGCATGATTTTGGTCCCAGGTGAGTTGGGGAGGCACCTCAGGCCCTGGGGCCTCTCCCCTGCCAGATCCACAGGTCTCACCAAAGGCTCTAGGTCTTGTCATGAGAATGAATTCAAGGACACACAAGTAGCACGGTGGATGAGTAACAAAAACGGGAAAGTTTATTAAAGCAAAAAGCACACTGTGGAGATAGGAGAGCAAGAGAGGCAAGGAGAGGGGAGCAGAAGAAAGAGGAGGGAGAGAAAGAAAGAGCTTTCTTCAGAGAGGGCTTACTCTGGAGCTGCCAGCCCTGGGAGGGTTGTGTTTTCATTTTTCTTTCTTTTTTAAAAGATTTTATTTATTCATTCGACAGAGAGAAACACAGCTAGAGAGGGAACACAAGCAGGGAGAAGCAGGCTTCCCACTAAGCAGGGAGCCTAATGTGGGGCTCGATTCCAAGACTCCAGGATCATCTCCTGAGCCGAAGGCTGTCGCTTACCTAACTGAGCCACCCAGGCGCCCTCCCCGTCTCACTAACAGTCCTTATCTGGGGGGCGTGGCGCCGCCATCTTGGGCCTGTCGGTGGGTGGGCTCGGGCTTCCCGTGGCTGCTGCCAGGCCCCGCCTCTGAGCTTCCCCACAGCTGGCCGTCGCCTCCTCCTTGCTGCCCTCCGGGCGCCCCATTAGAGCCTCAGGGCCTACTCTGAAAGTCCCACTAACATGAACACCAACCACGTGTGTTACACTGAAGAAATAAGGTAAAGTTTCTGACTTCCACTAGAAAGTTGCATGAAGTACAAATCAGTAGCTAATACTTAACTGGAGGTTTTATACTATTTTTCTTTCTTCTATTTTCCTGGGAAAAGAACTTTATTAACCTTGTTTCAATCTTTATTCCCAGGCTTCTCCAGCTTAATTAGCTGCAGAGAATTAATTGTGTAGAAGCAAAAACTGAAAAAGACCTGCAGTGTCCAAGGGGCTTGTCTTTA
>PITA01021082.1:0-33458 GCA_004023965.1 Spilogale gracilis | reverse complement strand
AGGATGAATACCCAACTCTTGTAGCAACATGGACTGGACTGGAAGAGATTATGCTGAGTGAAATAAGCCAAGAAGAGAAAGTCAAGTATCGCATGGTCTCACTTACTTGCGGTGCATGAGGGGCAAACTGGAGGACAGTGGCAGAAGGAAAGCAAATGGGAACTAGGGTAATCTAGGGAGGGAAACGAAACAACAGAGATTAGAACACAGAAACAAACTGAGGGACTTGGAGGGAGGGGGGTGGAGGGATGGGAGAGCCTGGTGGTGGGTACTGGAGACACCTAAAGCGTGGAGCACTGGGTGTGGGGAATGGGGAATGAATCTTGAAACACTGGAAAAAAAAATTTAGTAACAATAAAAAAAAAACAAAAAAAACAAACAAAACAAAACAAAACAAAACAACAAAAAAAGAAAGATGACGGTAGCCTCAAAAATACCCTCTACCCCCACTTTTCACCACAAAGCCCTTTTATTTTTAACCTTTATATCCTTTCAACTTTGGAGATGGGAAATTATCAGGGCTTTCTCCACGAGAAGCTAATAATAATCATAGGTCCACTGTTTGCTTTTCAAATTTTAGGTTTCTGTATGATCTCTACTTAGTTCAGAAATTTTAGCTTCTATCAAAACATTTCTACTTTTACAATAGAAAAACATAACCAATATTTTCAAGATGCCTGTAGATCTGTTGAAAAAAATCATGTGCTCTTCTAAGATTTCAAGTTATTATAATTTGGCCGAATTTCCTTCTCTCTGGGTGACAGTGTATAACATGTATGTGATGAATGAGGATCCAATTACACCTGAATGCAAATACCAGAATCCTTCATAAATTGACCCAAGCACTAGCAATGGTCAGGGTCAATAGAACGCCCCTGAGAGTTTGGGCAATTTGAATATCCCTAGTGCCTAAGTGAGGACATGTTACAATTCTGAAAGAACACTACTCAGCAACCAAATCTACACTTGTAGCAGGTGCTATCATTCGCATTCTTTCACTCTCACCACTTCAGAATTTACTGGCCCCTTGAGGCTGGATTTTACTCTGCAGGGAATTAATGTGCCCCAGGCATTCTGTGAATGCCTGAGGAGAATTGGTATATAAATATCCCAACTTCCTCACCTCTTTGGTGGGATAATTTTCAGGTGCCTATTCTACTCTTGGTTCTCATAGTTTCCCAGCTGGACTAAACTCCATAATTATCCATTCTGGTAGCTGGCTTAACAACATTTTTTTAAGGTGCTTCCTTCCTTCCTTATCTCATTACCCACCCAACCCTCAACCCCAGCTGGCCCCCTTCACTTTCCAATAAACAACTTAGACTGGATTTTTATTTCAGAGTCAACATCTGAAGGAACCCCAATTAAGATAACAGTGTTGTCTTCTATATCCTAACTCAGCTTCTTAAAACAGTTTTAAAGGATTTATTACATTTCAAAGAGAAATAAGGAGACTAGTTAGAAGACATCTTTAAGGTATCCTAGGGTCTGTTTAAATCCACCCGGTGCTATCATCCATATGTCTGGCATACCTTTGATTCTAGATCCAGCATAGCTGCAAGCTCTCATTCACTTGCTGTTCCAACTTCCAGCTTCTAAATTCTAACCCAGTAACTACAGAACTCCCTACCCCTGGCTTCACTTTGCTAAGTCTGCATAGGCTATGACATAGCACACAGGATGGCTCAGTTGCATCATAGGAAGACGTAAGGGAATAAGGTGAAACTAGTGAGTACTTTGCTTTGGCCCTCTTAATTCCTAAGATTTTCGTTTGGCTGAAGAAACCAAAACCAAGCTTACATAGGGATAAAAACTAAACTTAACAGAAGGGAGATGTTACTTCTTTCCTTTCCCTGATGTTCTTGAAATAACAAAGCCACTTACGATGAAAAGTCATTAAACCAAAGATTTAATATTGAAAGTGCCAGTATCTGAATACATTTTGTATAGTGTAAACTCAAAATTAGGGAAACTAAATCGTTTTCACTGATTTGAAAGTTGATATTTACGTCTGTGTAATTTTCTCCTCCAACTTGGATGGCGACTGTGACCCAGAAGGGTCTGGCTTTTATTTAGCCTTTTCTCACTTTTTGCTCTCTTCCCAGTTGACCAAGCAGGACTAGTGCTCTTGGGGCACCTGGGTAGTTCACTTGCTGCCTTTAGCTTAGGTCATGATCCTGGAGTCCTAGGATCAAGTCTTGTATCCGGCTCCCTGCTCATCGGGGAGTCTGCTTCTCCCTCTGACCCTCCCCTTGCCCCAATCTCGCTCTCTCTCTCTCTCTGAAATAAATAAAATGTTCAAAAAAAAAAAAAGAAAGAAAGAAAGAAAGAAAGAAAAGAAAAGTGCTCTTGTTTCCTAAAAGAGTTTGCTTAATTACAATCGAGCTGAGTTTACTGGCCAAGCAAAACAGAGCCCTGAGGCATTAGGGTTGTTGGCACTGTACGGCATATATGAGACAAAGAGAAAGTTAGAGGAGAATTCCCCTGGCTCCTTAGTTCTCCTTCCACCTTAGCTAGTGGTAAGCATCTTGTCTGAAAAGAGTAACATCATAATGAATTTGTTTTTTATTATTGTTAAACCATTAATGAGCCATGGCTGGAAGGTATGGCTGTTTTTTCATAGAATAAGGACATGATCTGGAGTGAATCAAGGCAACTATCTGCGTATTGTTTTATTCTAATTTCATTGAAAAATGTAGAAATGGGTTATAGGGAACACACATATCCTGTCATGGTACTTGTCAACCCTGGCTACACATTAAAATAATTAGAATAACCTTGGAAACTTTGGGGAATGCCCTCACCTTCACTTCCCAGAGATTCTGATTTAATTGGTCTGAGGCATGACTAGGCCATGAATAACTTCCAGAGTTCCTTAGGTGATTTTAATCTGCCCCTGTGGTTGAGTACCACCTGTTACAGGATTGAACTTAGAGCAAGACAGTATGCATTCTGATTCTGGCTTTGCTATATTTGTCAGTCTTAACTTCTATGGAATTATAGTAGTTCTTTAAACAACTAATGTTTAATTTCAGATATTGATATGTACTTTACAATGTAAAAATTATAAATATGAATCTGATAATTTTCTCTGACTTCAAGGAACTCATTAGATAGTGTAGGGGGCTGGGGATGACCACAAGTTAACTTTAATATGGAGTTTAACTGACGCAGATAAATCATGGAGAACAATGCAGCAACAAGTGTCTTATTAAATAGGAAAATCTCAATCTCATGAAGAAACTGTGATTTGAGGTCACCTTCGAACTGGGATATTCTACGTTAAAGAGCAGTATTTTCAAAGACTCTGGAGGGTGTAGAGTATGTCTGGGGAACAAAAAGTAGCTTAGGGTGGCCACATTAATTGACAAAATAGGTAAGAAGTTATGAAGGCTTCCTAGGTCCACATTGTGAAGGGTCTTAAATACTAGGCTCTCAGTCAAATATAAGGCAACTAATAGGAATGTGATAACAATGTAAAAAAATGTTGCTTTGCATATTGAGAAATATTTCCCATTTACCATCTAGATTCCTACCTGCGTCAGTGCTGCAGGGTGGTTTTAATGGGCAAAACCAGGAATCAAACTCAAGTCTGAAAGCAGAATGCATTAAGTTTTAACCATCACTCCATATTGCCTCTGGGTTCTATGTATGTTGCAATGAGATAAATCCTTCCTCCCTGATGAAGTGGTTGTGATTGATTGAAGGAGATGCTGCATGTATGATGTGTCCCTGCATGCCTGATATGTATTAAGTGCTCAGTAAATTATGTATCTCTGTCCTGTGATTCTTTCAGTCTGGCAGGCTCTGTGCCCGTGTCCCCTCTGGCAATGCAAGCATGCACACTCAGCATTTTCCCTTGTGCTGCTTAGTTACACAGTGACTGACAGTCTCCATTACCCAGATTCTTAGTATAATTTCTCAGTCCTCTCATCCAATTTAATTCAATAGGTATTTACTGAAGGCTTACTAGTGCTCAGCAGACCATTTAGGAGGCCTGCTGTTGGATATAAGAGGACACAAAGATGAATATGACATAGTCTCTGCACACCAGGAGCCTGCAGTCTAGTGGTTGAAATAGGTATATTCGGGGTGCCTAGATGGCTCAGTCATAAAGTGCCTTTGGCTCAGATCATGATCCTGGAGTCCCGGGATCGAGCCCTGCATCTGGCTCCCTGCCCCGCAGAAAGTCGGCTTCTCCCTCTCTCACTTCCCCTGCTTGTGTTCCCTCTCTCACTGTGTTTCTCTCTGTCAAATAAATAAAATCTTTAAAAAAAAAGAAATAGGTATATTCATAATTCATAAACACTTAATACAAGGCCAGTGTGGACATCACCTTGAGTGTCTGCTGAAGGCAGAGATAGGGAATTTGCGAAAATCTAAGAGTTCTCTGCAGTTTATTTTTTAATTAGACCAAAGTGTAATGGCTGGCTTAAGTTGGAAACATTTGGCAAAAAGCCTAAAGTACTATGGTTCAGAAATTACACACGATTTATAATCAAATTGCATCTTAGGAGATAGAAGAAAACATGTCTAATTGTTCAGTTTGTGAATGTTATCCATTTTTCAATAACCAAGAAACAAAAGCTAATTTATCAGTTAGACATTGGTACTTTATTTCAACATGAGTGTATTCAAAATATAAAGATATATTTTATAGAATTCAATAAATGAGAATTTTATTTCCTTCAATAAATTATCAAGCAGTAACCCTTGTAAGTTTCTTGAAAGTCTCTTAAAACAAATCATTGAAGTAGTTTACTTATGAAATACACCTATAAAAAATGTCACAACACAGAAAAATTGTCTTGGGAAATCTGTTGATTAGCATTAGTTTTGCTTCTTTAATCTTAAATATTTTATAAAGTATTTAAATTATTTTTCATAGTTACAGTCAATATAAGAAAACCGAAATTTACCTGAAACCCAGAGTTTATTAATGATATTTACAAAATCTTGAATTCTTAATTCAGATACTTTTATTTTCTGTACAATGTGCATGTCACCTGATTCACATTAGCTTACCTCCTAGTAAAAATAAAAATATATAACCATTGGGGCATTATTTATTATTAAAGAAAAGTAAACATGTCTAAAAATATTATTTAATTAGGAAAGATACTTGGAAAGAAAACCTGCAGAAAAAAATATTAAGTTCTTTTCAATAATTTAATAACCTTTTTTTTCAAGTTAAAGGAACAGAATTATCTTTTTTGTATAACACTAAGATATTGTATTTAAACTGCTGGCATCTTTCATCCTGCTGCACTGCCTCAGTGTTCTCATCTGTAAGGCAATAATACATTTTGAGTAGAGCTAATTCTGGCTTCCAATCTTAATTAAGAAAGTGCTGTTATATGCAACAACACATAGCCCTTACATTTCCCAATACCCAATACCCAGTGAAGACATAAATTCCTCACTGCCTGAATTAATACTGGCACACAGGCACATAAGGACGAGGATCTTCATCACTAGCTCATAATTTTTGATTGCTCATCATTGGCAAGTTACTGTAACTAGGCACTCTAATGGGTACACACATCAGCAAACACGCTGACGCTGTTGTTTTTACGTCTGAGGGTTCCATGCAGGCAAAAGAAGAAGCCTCAAGGAGATGACAGAGTAATGGGGAAAATTACATTTTATGAAGTAAGGAAAATTACTGAAAGGCTAGAGACATAAATGAATATTTCCCCTCAGATAGAACTCTTATATATACTCTTCATGCAAGAAACTCTTTTATGATACTCAAAATATGCTCTATTTCTGAGAACAACGATCATGTTTATTGTAGAACTAAAAGAAAACTGTTGAGATTGATCAAGGATGCTCTGAAGAAGTCCAAGATCCAAGCTCTGGTAGGGGCATCCTGAGGGTATGCTAAAGAAAAAATATTAAGGAATTTATCTTCTCTAGGAAATAGTGATAGCAATTTACTGATAATTGACCTAGAAGATAGTTGACCCTATATTGACCATAAGAGTCGTAATCACCCATTCAACAAATACTTACTGAATAAACTTGTATTGCCAAGTTCTGGTCTAGCACAAGGGATAAGTCATAACAAGAATGATGTTTTCTGCTTTCAAGAATAGCAATAAAAACTAATAAATGAACAAAATAATTTAATCTTATAGTAATATTATGCAATGTATAAGAACACATGATATGATAGAGTCTAGTTAGAAGATCAGTTCTAAAGCACAAATATCTGCTGTATTCCAAAAGGAGCAAGAGGGATAATATGACTGGACAAAATGAGGGTAGAGGAGAGGGATTGGAGAGACAGGCAGGGGCCAGATCTTACATAAGTGCATCTTAAGCTATTTTATTCAAAATGTAATTATAGCAATTAAAGGGTTTAAGCAATGAGATGAAAATATTTTACTCTAAATTCTCTACCTGTACACACTGACTTACATTTTTAAGAAATCACTCTGACTATAATGTCAAAGTTTATCATAAGGTCCTGAGTGAAAAGTGGAATCATCAGAATCATTTAGGCAAAAGATGAAGGCAATGTGGATTTGAGATAAAAGGATAGATATAGCATCCATTTGGGAGTTAGAGCCCAAGGAATGATGTAGGGGTTTGCCAGCTGAAGGCAAAGTTGGACCAACAGAAGACATTGACTTTTTATACAGATTGTTCATAAGAGTGGGGAAGTTGCCACAAGACAAGTCGTCAACCAAACCGTAGTGTTTCTATTCCAGAAGTATTACAGGTGGCTCGGATTGTGATACTTCAAGAAGGAAAGAGATAAGAGAAAGCTAATGAAATATTTAAGGTGTGGAGGTCTGAGGCATGATTGTGATGTGGAAGAAATATTTCCTCCAGGAAATCCAGAGAGTCAGAAGGCTTGAGTTCTAAGCCTTGTTACTGTTACTGTTACTGTTCTAAGGTGAAATTCTGAAGAATGAGTGTATCTTTCTAAAATTCTATCTCCTTTGTAAAACAGGAGTGCTGTGGAAGATTATCATATAGTCATTAACAGCTAAAATATTTCATCATTCCTATTGTATTAGTTTTTTACTTTATAAAATGATGAGTGAGGGGCATCTGGGTGGTTCAATCAATTAAGCATCTGCCTTTAGCTTAGGTCCTGGTTCTGGGGTCCTGGGATCCAGCTCAGCAGGATCCTGTTGCTTCCTCTCTCTTTGCCCTTGCCCCCATTCATGTACTTTCTCTCTCATTCTGCTCTCTCTCTCTCAAATGAATAAATAAAATCAAAAAATAAAAAGGAAAGAAACTTAAAAGAAAAATGATGTGTGAGAGATATATGATAAAAGTTATCAAATTGTGTGTTTTAAGTATTTTTTTCATCAAATTATAGACTATTTTAAGCCTTGGAAACAGTCTAGAACTTTGAAAAGGGTAAATTTTATTCATATGAAAGGCAATACTGTTTTGTTTAAGAAAAGATGGAATTGGGGCGCTTGGGTGGCTCAGTTGGTTAAGCGACTGCCTTTGGTTCAGGTCATGATCCCGGAGACCCGGGATCGAGCCCCACATCAGGATCCCTGCTCAGTGGGGAGCCTGCTTCTCCCACTCTCACTCCCCCTGCTTGTGTTCCCTCTCTAGCTGTGTTTCTCTCTGTCAAATAAATAAATAAAATCTTAAAAAAAAAAAGGATGGAATTATAAAATATTTGCCTTATGTATTGAATAACTATACATTTTCCAAATAACAGTTTCATTTATTTTTTAAGACTTACTTATTTATTTGAGAAAGAGAGAGAGAGGGAGCACGCAAGTTGGGGGAGGAGCAAATGGTGAGAATCTTCAAGCAGACTCCTTGCGGAACATAGAGCCCTATAAGGACCTTAATCTCATGAACCATGGAATCATACACTTAACTGACTGAGCCACTCAGGCAACCCAAATAGCAATTCATTTCTCACATGTTAAGCTCCCAAAATATAAAGATCCTTTACATGATTAGATAAAATCATGTAAGGGACTCATTACACAATACTTACTATAAGTACTTTGTAAATATTAACTCAATTAATTAGCTACCCTTATAAGATAAATGCTGTTTTTACAACTATTTCATAGATGAGAAAGTGAGAGAAATTAATGTTCCAAAAGTCACATAGTTAATAAGTGGATGGGTCAAGATTTAATCCAGCATATCTGGTCCTAGGGTCTCTGCCTCTAAATGTTACATTATATCTGAGGTTCATAAAGGAAGGCCTCTATTATTGAGAATTTAACATAGAAAACAGTTCCTGGATTTCTATGATAAATTATTCTCCATCATCATAAGGAAAAGAACAAGATACTCAAATCCTATAAAAGGAATTGTAACGAAATGAAGAAGAGATTTTATAATCAAATACTTTTTATGCACTTTGGCAGAATTAATTGAATAAACTAGCATACCATGTTTGTTGAGTGGATTTCCACTAGCATAGGTTTTAAGTGGATTCACTTACAACAGGTCCAGTTTTCCCTACTAATCTTTAAGATGAATTGATTAGAGTGGTTTAGAAGATATGATCTTCCTAAAGAGTAAGAGGAAATAGGGAAAAATATTTGTTGGCTATGTTGTAGAGCTATCTACCAGGCTTATATTTTTCTTAAAAGTACATGTAACAATTGGGCAATTATTTGTATATAACTCTATTGTAAATCTTAGACTTCACACAATTAGGTCACCACAAAATTAAATTCACTTGTCTCAAACAAAAGCTTTTATTTTGCTGAATTGAAGATATGTAAAGACTTCCTTCTCCTGAATTATGCTTTCTGTCACAAAGCAAACCTAATCCACTTTTTAAAATTTGGTTTCATTTTACTTGACTTACTATGGAGAAATATAAAACAAAAATAATGAGTATGAATATTTGGATAAAATAGAACATTGCAAAAGTTAAACATAAGTTTGTTAATTCCTAAATTGCTTTTTTGATTGTGTAAGATAGAATATACTTATAAAGTATAGTTACGGTAGCCTGCCATGCAATTAAAATTCCCTTTATTGGAAAGTGGAAATTCATCTGTGATATACATCCCTGGGATATTTGGTTACTTGTGTAAGATAGATTATACTTACAAAGTATAGTTACAATTGTGTACCATGCAATTAAATTCCCTTTATTGGAAAGTGGAAATTCATCTGTGATATACATGACTGGGATATTTAGTTAGCCGTCATAGCTGTTTCCTTGACTGTTTAGGGTACAGGAGAGTTTCTCTCTTGGGAGTGTGAATATTTAGGGACTTACTGACCTAGCTTTCATACATTGCTCATAATAGCTAATAGCTAGGCATCAGCTACATACATTATATTGTGCATCATCACAACAGGAAGGAAGGTCTGTTCTCATCTCCATTTTACAGGTAAGTAAATTCATACTTCAACAAGTTAAATGATTAACCTAAATAAACCTAAGGCAATGGGTATCAATCAGTAGGATTTGAATATAAGATTATGTGTCAGGGTCCTTGGGTGGCTCAGTCATTAAGCGTCTGCCTTCGGCTCAGGTCATGATCCCAGGGTCCTGGGCTCAAGCCCTGCATCAGGCTTCCTGCCTGCTTCTTCTTCCTCCACTTCCCCCTGCTTGTATTCCCTCTCTCACTGTCTCTCTCTCTCTCTGTGTCAAATAAATAAATAAAATATTTAACAACAACAACAACAACAACAACAACAAAAGGTTTCTGTGTCAAAAGTCCCAAACCCTATCCACAGTGATAGCATCGACATCATTAAGTATATTTAATAGATATTCTAAATATCTGAACAGGGAGCCCGATGCGGGGCTCAAATCCCAGGACCCTGGGATCATGATGTGAGCCAAAGGCAGACGCTTAATGACTGAGCCATCCAGGCACCCCTTAATGGGTATTTTTAAAACCGTAATTAATCTCTACCTTACTTTTTGTCCACATCATTTTAAAAATGATTTTTTTTTCAAAATGTCACTTTTTCCTCTTTTCACCATCATCATCCTTGATGTTAAATATTTCTTCTCAGGATCAATTCCTTGGTCTCCAACAAGGTCTTACCTCAGACTTCTTTAATAGATTTGGTATGCGGGCAACAGATGCCAGTTTAAATTAAACTTGTGTTTCTTCAAACACTTCTGTGTTCTTTAATGTAAATATGAAATTCTTAAAGCTATTTTATAAGTCTCCTGATCACCATCCCCCATTAACTAGTTTATCTCTCCTTTTACACTGTCAACTCTTTATTTTATCCAAGCAGGTTTCCTCTCTGTGTTTAGGAACTTGTGATACTCATTTTCATCTTCACATCTTTTTTTTTTTCTCCTTCTTTTTCCCATTTTACTTTCCACAGAAAAGGACCAGTTAAAATGCCACATCTCTAGGCTGATTTTAGCTACTGCACTTCTTATTAACATGTTTCTTCTTGAAACTCTAGGCATTTATTCTCCCTACCATTCATGAGGTATTTAATCATATAGTGTCTAATATTATCATATAACTGAGGTGTATACTCATTACCTCTTCACTGCATCTTACACAATCTCTACCCACGACTTCTCTATTATATGCTGCGTGAATAGCAACTGCAGTCAATTATACATTTACGAAAGTTGTTCCACTTGAGAATAATCCAAGGTGATTGTACTTGAAAATGCAGTATCAGCTAAATGGTCTTTGCAATAGCAGTGTTATTTTTATATTAATTTTCCTGTTTGTAAAGGTGCAAAAAAGGAAAATTATACATTCATTCAAATTAAAATATGCAGTCAAACATGGAAGCTGAATATATTTGTCAATATGGCAATTTGAAACAAAAGTTCTAAAATTGCAGGCTTCAAAATAAAAGCATGTATCGCAATTTGGGATTGATTTTCTAAATCATCAGTGCTTGAATATAATATTTCTTTGATAACAGACATAGTAAAATTTTATGTTAATTCCCTGTATCTTTTGCAATTGTTCCTGCCTCCTTGAAGCTGTATCAGAATATTTATAATTTAGTAAGATTTTCTGTATATTTAAAAATTAATTTTGTAAGTCAAAGAATATCAAAGACCACAATTTTTTTGGTTATTTACTTAGCAAATATTTATTGAGCACCTAATATATACTAATCACTGTAGTAAAAACATGAGAATTTAAGGGGTGCCTGGGTAGCTTAGTCATTGAGCAACTGCCTTGGGCTCAGGTCGTGATCCTGGAGTCCTGGGATAGAGCCCTGCATTGGGATCCCTTCTCATTGGGAAGCCTGCTTCCCCCTTTCTCACTCCCCCTGCTTGTGTTCCCCCTCTAGCTATGTTTTTTTCTGTCAAATAAATAAATAAAATCTTTTTAAAAATGAGTTTTAACACAAAATAGTTTATTCTCACAAGTGCTCACACACTGGTTTGAGGACCCTAGAATTAAAGCGCTGCAAAAACAAATACCTGCTTTAATGGAAGCCCACGTAATATGCACTTGCAACAGACATGAGAGACAAATCCATTTATCTTGATAATGATTTGGGGGGGTCAATACCTATTTACCTAGCTATCTAGAGTATGAGTATGTCCTAATTTAAGGAAATCTGATAGGTAAATGTATAAAATAGATTAACTAGAGAGTTTGGAGCTGCATACAGGAAAGTTGGCTAAGAATTATTACCATGTTTAAATATTTACACATGCATGCATATAGAAGGCTTACACAAAATTTGGTGAGTATTCAGCTTCTGATGACATTTATAGCTAAAATAGAAAACTTCCCCTGTAGTTCCACATTTTCCAATGGAAACACTTATGGGTTCATGAAATGCTATAACCTGTTTTTCAGAAAAGCTCCTGGTGGTTGTGAAAAACTGGATTATCCAAGCACCAGTTTACAGATGGTCCGTCTGGGTGCAAAAGAGTCTTTGGGAAATTCAAGCTCAGGCCAATGGCATTAATATATAGAGGATCTACCTGTTGAAACTAGATGTGAACCAAATTAAGAGATCATACTCTGGTCAGAAGCATCACATCTGTACAAGCTGTGCATCATAGTGTCTGTTGATTACACAGCCATATAGAGCTATTGAAAGCAATGCATTGAGGGTTCTGAATCTTGAGGGTCTGCTGTTGCTGCATGCAGCCTCCTTGAACATGCCTTTGTGATCCATGAGAATCTGTTATACCTAAACCATGCTGGATCAGTGTAGGTACTCTACTTGTACTGGATAGAAGATGCTGTTCCAATTTATTTCAATCTAGTATTTACAGAACATTCCAATGAAATGTAAACCAAGGTTTCAATAGCCTGTTTTAAAATGCTAACAGAGACACACCTGTGTGGGGCAGTTGGTTAACCATCTGACTCTTGTTTTGGCTCAGGTCGTAATCTCATGGTTTTGATCTCATGGTTATGAGATTGAGTCCTGTGTCTGGCTCTGAAGTCAATGTGGATTCTACTTAAGATTCTCTCTCTCTGTCCCTTCCCACCATGCTCACGATATCTTTAAAATAAATAAGTCTTGGGGCGCCTGGGTGGCTCAGTTGGTTAAGTGACTGCCTTCGGCTCAGGTCATGATCCTGGAGACCCGGGATCGAGCCCCACATCAGGCTCCCTGCTCAGTGGGAAGCCTGCTTCTCCCTCTCTGGCTTCCCCTGCTTGTGTTCCCTCTCTGGCTGTATTCTCTCTGTCAAATAAATAAAATATTTAAAACAAATAAATAAATAAATAAATCTTTAAAAATAAATAAAAGAAAACAGTAATAGAAATGTAATAAAGCAACTATTATTTAGTAACATCATTAGATGTTATTCAACATACAAATATTGATTGTGGTATTGAATACAAAATAAAACTCAAAGTAGAAGTATGAAATTCAAGCACTAGGGTTGTACTATAGAAGGCTATTTATGGTGGAAATACATTGGAAACACCCATTCACACTTCAAATAATGGTATAAGTAATCATTCTGAGCATCTACCTAAAAATAGGAATGGATATTATCTGAATATTTCTAATGGAAAAAACAGATTCAATGAAAAAGTTTAGAAATTTTAAATGATATTTTAGTGTTTTATCTTTATGGTTTTTAAGCAAAGAAGGTAGTGAGTATTCTGAATATCTATTCTGCCAAGCTTTATATCTCAAATAATTTTGACTAATAAGGATATTAATTATGTATAAAAGTAACTCATATAGCTGATATTTGAGCTTCTACTGTGTCTGCAGTATTGTCCCAGTGAAAGAGCATGTATAAAAAATCTTGCTTTTAAGTAATTTACAATGTAGTTCTTAAATGAAATAAATAACAGGTGTTAAAATGTGGACTGCAGATGACAACTGCAATAGTAGGTTACTTAGGAAGAGATAAATATATAGAAGTATTGCCGGGAATATCTTCATATATCTAATATATTTATATATACATATGTGTGTGTGTATGGGTGTGTGCATGTTTCTGTATGTATATTCACATAATAAGTTATTGTCCCAAACAAAATTTAGGCTAAAGAATCAGAGAGACCTTGTTTGAAATTGCTCATATTTGCTCATATAACCTTCAGCAACTTTTAAAGCCTTCCATCTCCTTATTTGTAAAGTGAAAATATCGATACCTGCATCATTGTTTTTTTTTAAGACTTAAGTAGAATAATGTTTGTAAAACACCAATTTGTTGTGGACAATAAATTGTGATTATTATATCGATTATTGATATGCTTGGTAATTCTATAAAAATAAAATGTATGCTTTTCTTGTTAATAAAATTTTATGGTGTATAATTCAATAATTTTTACATAGTTTTCTACACCATTAAACTACAGAAATGCCACAAATGCATGACAGCAGAATATTCACAATTGTCAAATTGAGGAATGGATTATAAGTTTGTTGCTAAGCCAGCAGAAGATACAGTTATCAAACTTTACTGAGGTGTCAGAGTACTTGAGACTTAGAGCAGTGATGAGTGAGTTTGATCACAATGTTTAAATCATGCATGCATGCAAGCCATTTTGTGATGTGTCTGTTTTTTAATTCTAGGTTGAAAGATAAAATGTCTTGCTTATTTTTTCCCATAAAATGAGGTTGTCACAAAAGCATTTCTTATGAAATAAAAGTGTGAAATACATTTTTATGTCTAATGTTCTGAATAAAAATAAAGATAAGTGTCTAAGAAAACATAAAATCATTAATTAGAATTCTGTCAATTAAATTAAATTTTTTATTACATTTATTTATAATCCAAATGCCATCACCAATTCTTCTTTAAAAGTTATTGTTCACTCCTTCACTGCTGTGGATTATAGAATAGGTGTGTTCCAGATATAATGAGTAATAAGTATACACTATGATGAGAACTCAGATTACAAATTAGAAAGGACTTGGGTCTTACCTTTGACTCTCCTACCATATGACTTTAAGCAGGTCTTCCAGTTACTCAGTGTTTCATAAGAAAACGCTCCCAAACTTTAATGCCTTAAAATAACAACTATCATTTATTTTGCTTATAAATGTGTAATTTTGACAAAGTTCAGCAAAAACATTAGCTAAGGTGGTGATACAGGGGCCTGGAGCATCTACATTCCAGGCAGCTCACTCACCTGGCTGGCAAGACAGTGCTGATCGTCAGCTGGGAGCTCAGTCAGCACTGTGGGCCAAGGGCCTCAGTTCTCCACCTGGGCCTCTCCATGGCTGCTTGGCCTTCTTCCTGGCCTGGTGGCTAGTTTCTAAACATAAGCATTCCAACAGGAACAGCTCTATCACCTCTGATGACCCAGCCTAGGAAGTCATAGAGACTCCCTGTAGTCACAAGCACACTCAGATTCAGGAGATGAGGAACATGGACCTAAGCTCTTTATGGAAAGAGTATCCATGAGACATTGTTAGAGGGCAGAGTGGGAGATATTGTTAAGGCAGTTTTGGGAAAACACAATCTGCAATAGCAAGTTGCTTAATATCACTTAAGTTTCCTCATCTAAGTGATAATATGTTAGGCACCCTTCTGATCACTTCACACATAATAATTTATTAAATTCTCACAGAAACCTCTGAGTTAGGTGCTATCATTTATGCCCATTTTTCAGATAACAAAAATGATGCATAAAAAAAGAAGTTGACGAAAATGACAGAGTTGGTAAAATACAGAAACAGAACTGAGAGCCAGGTAATCTAGTTCCAAAGGCCACATTCTTTATTATCCTTTGTAACTGGTTTTTATACAAATAACTAAAAAATTGTGAATGAAGTATTTTGCAAATATTTTCTTGCAAATGTATTTTGCAAAAAAAAAGTATTTGCAAATGATTTTTCTGTAGCTTTGATTATACTATACCTTATAGTTAATCACTTGGTGTTTTCTCTTTGGGATGTTTTTTCTTATTTGCTAGAGTAAATTTAGGCTAGCTTAAGAGTATACAAGAAAGGAATAGTGAAAAGAAAGTTAGAAACTGCCATTACAGTGGGATGTCTAGAAAAAATAGTGAAATAAGAATAAGAATCTCTGATAAGGGGGAACAAATTAAATGGCATCTCATTTCAAAGTATCTGGAAATATGGTGATAGGTGCAATAAACACATTTTTTTAAAAGTACTAAAAATGAAGGAAGTAGTATTAATGTAGGCTTAAGTTTAAGAGTAAAATATATCTGGGGTAATAAATTAATTTAAAAATTACATTAGAAGATGATGGGGCGCCTGAGTGGCTCAGTAGGTTAAGCGACTGCCTTCGGCTCAGGTCATGATACTGGAGACCCAGGATCGAGTCCCACATTGGGCTCCCTGCTCGGCGGGAAGCCTGCTTCTCCCTCTCTCACTCCCCCTGCTTGTGTTCCCTCTCTGGCTATGTTTTGCTCTGTCAAATAAATAAAATCTTTAAAAAAAAATTACATTAAAAGATGAATGTTAGAACACTGAAAAGATAATCCGTTATTTATAGGGAAAAAATGGTTAACTCTTAATATTGTGTCAGTATTATTACCAGATTGCTTTCAAAATGATAAGTGGTAGTAAAAATAAAAATGGTCTAATCATTAAAACTGCTAATATAAACATTTTGGTTTCCATACCTCCAATACCTTACTCTCATACTAGAAACATCTTTAGATTTTTAAATTTGCATGTCACAAACTTCAGACTACTGAAGTATTTCTGACTTCACTTTCCAAGTAGTGCCCCGATCCTTGACAATTATCCACCTCTTGAAGGAATGTGCTTTTTTCAAATCATCTTTAACATATAAATTATGTGAATGAGAAAAATGATGGAAGATAAAACTAAGATCTAACATTTCCCCTTTATGCTTGTTAATGGCAACTTACGTGGATTTCTGTATGTATCTCTATTTTATAAGTTACTATGTTACATAGTAAAAAAAAAAAAAAGTATTTAGTTTCTAGGGTCTTTACCTAAGCAAAGTTTCAAAATCGCACTGCTAGTCTGAGACCTGAGTAGTGGTCTTTTGGTTCAGTCCTTGAAGTCTTTGGTACGTTAAATAGAATCAAATACACATATGTGCCATTTGGAAGTAAATCCAGGAGTTCATAAACAAGCCTAGGGGATTGATTTCTCAAGCTCCTCTCTCTCCATGTTCTTCCCAGTACTCTCTGGTTCACTGTGGCTCCTCTTTTTAAGGTCTCTTGGCAGGAAGGCTGGCTGAATCTTTATTCCACTCCACTGTGTACTTCATCAACTAGAGATGCATCCAGGGCCAAGAGAGACAAGGACAGAGAGAAAAAGAAATTCAGCTGATGGTAGTTGGCTCCACCTTCTCAGAACTGCAGCTTGAGTGAATGGAGAGGAAGTTTTCTCTTTAAATTTTGGCTCCTGTGCGGTTTCATTATTGGAGACCACCAGCCCTACCATTACCACATGATTGTTTGAGGGACAGGCAGGAGAAAAGGGAGAAAAGAAAGAAACAAAGAAGGAAGGAGGAAGGGATTTTCACATTCTCTCCGGAGCATTAGGAGTTCTGTTTCTCACTCCCAGAATGAAGATAAGCAAGCTTGTCCTAGAGCTCTGTGACCTGGTGTCCACTTCCAGATGTTTGGTCCGTTCAGTCCAGGCTCCAAGTGTTGGGGAGGCAGGAGGGAGGGAAGGAAGAGAAAGATGGTCAACTCATCACTAACTCAGTAATACTGCATATTTTTATTTTCTCCAAAATACCTGCTTCTGCTTACTTTTCGGAGTCTTCAAATGTCTTCTAGGTGTGGTGTGCTCAGATTTTGTAGATAAGCTGTAAAAAGATGACACGGTTTTCTTATTCCATCTTTTTCAGAAACAAAGCCCCTTCCTCTGAATTCTTAGGATAAAAGTTATATATCATACAATGTGTTTTTGTAGGTCTAATGGTTTTTCTATTTATTTATTCAAAACATTTAAAATTTAAAATTAATTTAAAATTAAACATTTTTTGATGGAAGTAAGAAATTAGAATTAGTAACGGACAATTTTATATACATTATCTCATGGAGACTTTATAGTAGTCTGCAAGGAAGGTTAAGTTGCATATTTTGAAGCATAACGTACAAGTTTAATAGACTTGCGTTTGATCTTGATATTTTCCTTGGGTTATTGATAATAGATTATTCTAAAGAAACAAAATATTCATGGTTATTTACCCTCAGATTTTAGGTTTTTCTTTTCTTTTCTTTTCATGTTTTAATTCCCTAATATTCCCTGTCTTCTCTCCTTACGTGACAGAAAAATTAATTTTCATAACTGCAGAACTACATCTAAGAAAGCAGTGATGAGATTACGTATCCTAGTTTCTTAAATTCATGAATTCTAATGCTTTGAGAAATGATGCAGATCACATATTTTACTGATAAGTCATTCAGGTTTATCTAAACTTACAGACTATTGAACACCAATGAGGGAAAGGCAGTCAATTATATTAATATCAGTTAGTTTCTGACACATAAGGTGTAATTCAATATTTCATTAAATGGTGAGAACTGCATGACATGCCAACTAAGATTTCTTGTGGTCCTTTGTCTTAGAGTTCTTTGATAATACATATAAACCCCCAAAACATTGCTAGCAATGTATGCTTAACCATCCCATTTTTTAATATAAAGTATGTATAGAACAGGTCCTACATTTCTTGATTTTATTTTAGCAGCATTGTCTGTGTGTGTGTATTTATATGTGTGTGCCTCAAAGTACTTTAAAACTATGTTTCAGTAATACCCAGAGACTTCAGTTTATAAGGGAAATTACATTGCAAGGTGTGTACTTCATTAACACTAGTGGTAATTCAGTTACTTTACTCATATTGAATGTTCCATTAATACATGCTTTTTGTAAAAATTATTTTGACCCTATAATATGCATCACATCTCGTAATACTATTATTTTATTTTTTAAAAATATTTTATTTTTATTTGAGAGGGGGAGAGAGAGAACATGCACACAAGTGAGAGCACAAGAACAGAGGGAGGGAGAAGTAGGCTCCACATAGAGTAGGAACCCCAATGTGAGGTGGGGCTGGATATGAGCCTGGATGCAATGCAGGCTTCATCCCAGGACACTAGGATCATGACCAGAACCGAAGGCAGTGGCTTAACCAACTGAGTCATACAGGTGCCCCTCTTTATTGTTATTTTAAGCAAGCATTTAAATTTTCTCAGATTAGGAGCAGCAGAGCATCCAACTCTTGATCTCAGGGTCATGAATTCAAGCCCCATGGTGGGTGTGCAGTTTACTTAAAAAAAAAAAAAAGAAAGAAACATACAGTAAAGAAATAATAAAGTTCCTCAAATTATAAACATATTTTTGAAGTAGAAAACTATATTTTTACTTGGATTATTTATTATATAATTATAAGAGAATACTTACATATTTTACATTTTATAGATTACAGTCATCAAATTACACACATTTGTAGTAGCACTCTTGCACTTTTATCAGTAGGTACATGGAAACATGAAAACAAATATTTAATAAATAATGGCCGGATTGTAATTTAATTATTTTCTTTTTTTTAATATTTTATTTATTTATTTGACACACAGAGAGAGATCACAAGTAGGCAGAGAGGCAGGCAGAGAGAGAGGAGGAAGTAGGCTCCCTGCTGAGCAGAGAGCTCAATGTGGGCCTCGATTCCAGGACCCTGAGATCATGACCTGAGCTGAAGACAGAGGTTTTAACCCACTGAGCCACCCAGGTGCACAATAATTTGATTATTTTCAACAAAATGTATTCCGATTATATGATTGGAAGTTTAGATAAAGTTTAAACTTTTTTGTTAAGCATAGTTTCTTTACTTAGCTAACTTCCATTCCCTCAGGATATTTCACCAAAATAAGTAAAGGAATATAGAAAGTCTACACTAACAAGGACAAAGCAGAGGGTGAAAGGAGTAGAAAATACCTCAGGTGAGAAAGATCAACATGTGAGCAGAATTACAAAAGTTAAAATTGAATGAAGAGTGACAATTCAGCAATGGAATTTGGTATGATTGTCTGCAGGAATGGAATCTAATTTCACTTTGTGCTATTCTGTTGGGTATATACTTGGGAGTAGAATTGTTATTTCAGAAGATATATCTATGATTATCTATAGTAAATACTTCCAAACAGTTCCACAAAGTATAGCACCAATTAAACTTCTCCAGCAAGGTATGAGAAGTCATATTGCTCTATCTCCTCACCAACACTTAGTCCTGTGTGTCTTTTTCACCTTCGGTATTCTGGTAGATGGTGGTTGTATTCCACTGTACTTTGAAGTAAGTTTTTTTATTAACATATAATGTATTAATTGTTTCAGGAGTACAGGTCTCTAAATCATTAGTTTTATACAATTCACAGCACTCATCATAGCACATACCCTCCCCAATGTCCATAACACAGCTGCCCTATCCCTACTCCACCCCCAGTAATCCTCAGTTTATTTCCTAAGATTAAGAGTTTCTTATGGTTTGTCTTCATCCCCAGTCCCATCTTGTTTCGCTTTTCCTTCCCTTTCCCCCATGAACCACTGCCCTGCCTCTCAAATTCCTCATATCTGAAAGATCATATGATAATTGTCTTTCTCTGATTGACCTATTTGACTTAGCATGATACCTTCTACTTCCATCCACATCATTGCAAATGGCAGGATTTGGAAGGGGGGTTGATGGCTGCATAGTATTCCTGTGTGTGTGTGTGTGTGTGTGTGTGTGTGTGTGTGTGTGTGTCTGTAGCCAAACTATGGAAAAAGCCTAGATGTCCACTAATAGATGAATGGATAATGAAGATAGCTCTATTAATGGACATATAGGCTCTTTCCATAGTTTGGCTATTGTGGACATTGCTGCTATAAACATTTGGGTGCATGTGCCCTTCAGATCACTACATTTGTATCTTTAGGGTAAACACCTAGTAATGCAATTGCTTGGTTGTAGGATAGCTCTATTTTCAACTTTTTGAGGAACCTTCACACTGTTTTCCAGAGTGGCTGCACTAGCTTGCATTCCCACCAATAATGTAAGAGGGTTTCCCTTTCTCTGCATCCTTGCCAAAACCTGTCATTTCCTGACTGGTTAATTTTAGCCATTCTAAGTGGTGTGAGGTGGTATCTAACTGTGGTTTTGATTTGTATTTCCCTGATGCCGAGTGATGTTGAGCACTTTTCCATGTGTCTGTTGGCCATTTGGATGTCTTCTTTGCAGAAATATCTGCTCATGTCTTCTGCCCATTTCTTGACTGGATTATTTGTTTGTTGGGTGTTGAGTTTGATAAGTTCTTTATAGATTTTTAATACTAGCCCTTTATCTGATATGTCATTTACAAATGTGTTCTCCCATTCTGTCAGTTGTCTTTTGGTTTTGTTGACTGTTTCCCTTGCTGTGCAAAAGCTTTTGATCTTGATGAAGTCCCAATAGTTCCTTTTTGCCCTTGCTTCCCTTGCCTTTGGTGATGTTTCTAGGAAGAAATTGCTGTGGCTGAGGTCTAAGAGGTTGCTGTCTGTGTTCTCCTCAAGGATTTTGATGGATTCCTGTCTCCCATTGAGGTCTTTCATCCATCTGGAGTCTGTTTTTGTGTGTGGTGTAAGGAAATGATCCAGCTTCATTCTTCAGCATGTGGCTGTTCAATTTTCCCAACAACATTTGTTGAAGAGCCTGATGGTTTTCATTTTCTGTTTTTTTCCCATTGGACATTCTTTCCTGCTTTGTTGAAGATTAGTGGACCATAGAGTTGAGGGTCCATTTCTGGGCTCTCTATTCTGTTCCATTGATCTATGTGTTTGTTTTGTGCTAGTACCGTACTGTATTGATGATTACAAATTTCAAATAGAGCTTGAATTCCAGAAATGTGATACCACCAGCTTTGGTTTTCTTTTTCAACATTCCTCTGGGTGTTCAGGGTCTTTTCTGGTTCCATATAAATTTTAAGATTATTTGTTCCATTTCCTTGAAAAAAGCTGGTGGTATTTTGATAGGGATTGCATTACATGTGAAGATTTCTCTAGGTAGCATATATATTTTCACAATATTTTTTCTTATAATCCATGCGCATGGAACCTTTTTCCATTTCTGTGTATCTTTATTAATTTCTTTCATGAGTACTTTATAATTTTCTGAGTACAGATTCTCTGCCTTTTTGGTGAAGCTTATTCCTTAGAATCTTATGGTTTGGGGTGCAATTGTAAATGGGATTGACTCCTTAATTTCTTTCTTCTGTTTTGTTGTTGATGTATAGAAATACAACTGATTTCTGTGCATTGATTTTATATCCTGACATTTTACTGAATTCCTGTATGAGTTTTAGCAGTTTTGGAGTGGAGTCCTTTGGGTTTTCATCATATCATCTGCAAAGAGTTAGAATTTGACTTCTTCCTTGCTGGTTCAGATGCCTTTTATTTCTTTTTGTTGTCTGATTGCTGAGGCTAGGACTTCTAGTACTATGTTGAATAGCAGTGGTGATAGTGGACAGTCCTGCCGTGTTCCTGACCTTAGGGGCAAAGCTCTCAGTATTCTTCCAAAATTGAGAAAGATATTCACTGGGGTTTTTCATACATGTCTTTTATGATATTGAGGTATATATCCTCTGTCCCTACACTGTGAAGAGTTTTCGTCAAGAAAGAATGCTATACTTTGTCAGATGCTTTTTTGGCATCTATTGAGAGGATCATATGTTCTTTTATTACTGTATTGTATCACATTGATTGATTTGCAGATGTTGAACCAACCTTGCAGTCCAGGAGTAAGTCCCACTTGGTCATGGTGAATAATACTTTTAGTGTACTGTTGGGTCTTATTGGTTAGTATTCTGGTTACAATTTTTGCATCTGTGTTCATCAGGGATATTGGTCTGATTCTCCTTTTTGATGGTGTCTTTGTCTGGTTTGGAGATCAAGGTAATTCTGGCCTCATGAAATGAGTTTGGAAGTTTTCCTTCTATTTCTCTTTTTTTACAGTTTCATGAGAATAGGTATTAATTCTTCTTCAAATGTTTGGTAGAATTCCCCTTGGGAAGCCATCTGGACCTGGGCTCTTGTTTGTTGGGAGACTTTTGAAGACTGCTTCACTCTCCTTACAGATTATGTGTCTGTTCAGGTTTTCTATTTCTTCCTGGTTCAGTTTTGGTAATTTCTCTATCTCCAGAAATGCATCCATTTCTTCCAGATTGTCAAATTTGCTGGCATATAGTTGCTCATAATATGTCCTTATAATTGTTTGTATATCTTTGCTGTTGGTTGTGATCTCCCCTCTTTCATTTTATGATTTTATTAATTTGAGTCCTTTCTTTTCTTTTCCTTTTTTTTCTTTTTATGTCTGGCCAGGGGTTTATAAATCCTGTGAATTCTTTCAAAGAACCAGCTCCTAGTTTCATTGATCTGTTCTACTATTCTTTTGGTTTCTGTTTCATTGATTTCTGCTCTGATCTTTATTTCTCTTCTCCTGCTGGGTTTAGATTTTATTTGTTGTTCTTTGTCCACCTCTTTTAGGTCTCAGGTTAGATTTGTATTTGAGGCCTTTCTTGTTTATTGATAAAAACTCGTATTGCTATATACATTCCTTTCAGGACCGCTTTTGCTGCATCCCAAAGATTGTGAACAGTTTTCTGTTCATTTTCATTTGCTTCCATGATATTTTTTTAATTCTTTAATTTTCTGGTTGACCCATTTATTCTTTAGTAGGATTCTCTTTAGCTTCCATGTGTTTGAGTTCTTTCCAACTTTTTCCTCTTGTGGTTGAGCTCTAGTATCAAAGCATTATGGTCTGAAAATATGCAAGGAATGATCTCAATCTTTTGATACCAGTTGAGACCTGATTTATGACTCAGGATGTGATCTATTCTGGAGAATGTTCCATGTACACTAGAAAAGAATGTGTATTATTTTGCTTTGGGATGGGATAGTCTGAATATTACTGTGATGTCCAGCTGGTCCAGTGTGTCATTTAAAGTCTTTATTTCCTTGTTGATCTTTTGCTTTGATGATCTATTTATTTCACTGAGCAGGTGTTAAATCCCCTACTATTATTGTACTCTTGCTGATGTGTTTCTTTGATTTAGTTATTAATTGGTTTATGTAATTGACTGCTCCCATGTTAGAGGCATAGGTATTTAAAGTTGTTAGATCTTCTGTGGCACCTGGGTGGCTCAGTTGGTTAAGCTACTGCCTTCAGCTCAGGTCATGATCCTGGAGTTCTGGGATGGAGCCCTGCATCGGCTCCCTGCTAGGTGGGAAGTCTGCTTCTCCCTCTCTCTCTCCCCTTGCTTGTGTTCCCTCTCTAGCTGTGTTTCTTTGTGTCAAATAAATAAATAAAATCTAAAAAGAAAAAATTAAAGTTGTTAGATCTTCTTGTTGGACAGACCCTTTAAATATGATATAGTGTCCTTCCTCATCTCTTATTATAGTCTTTGGCTTTAAATCTAATTTGTCTGATATAAGAATTGCCACCCCGGCTTTTTTTTTTTTTAATGACCAGTAGCATAGTAAATTGTTTCCCACCCCCTCACTTTAAATCTGGAGGTGTCTTTGGGTCTAAAATGAGCCTATTACAGACAGCATATCAATGGGTCTTTTTTTTTTTTCTTAATCCATTCTGATACCTTATGTCTTTTGATTGAGGCATTTAACCCATTACACTCAGGGTAACTATTGAAAGATATGAATTTAGTGCCATTGTATTGTCTGTAAGGTGACTGTTACTTTATATTGTCTCTCTTCTTTTCTGGTCTGTTACTTTAAGGCTTTCTCTTTGCTTAGAGGACTGCTTTCAATATTTCCTGTAGGGCTAGTTTGGGGTTTGCAAATTCTTTTATTTTTTGTTTGTACTGGAAGCTTTTTATTCTCCTATTTTCAATTATAGCCTAGATGGATATAGTATTCTTGTCTGCATATTTTTCTCATTTATTACTCTGAATGTATCATGCCAGTTCTTTCTGTCCTGCCAGGTCTCTGTGGATAGGTCTGCTGCCAATCTAATATTTCTACCATTCTAGGTTTCAGACCTCTTGTCCTGAACTGCTTTCAGGATTTTCTCTTTGTCACTGAAACTTGTACGTTTTACTATTATATGTCAGGGTGTTTACCTATTTTTATCGATTTTGAGAGGGTTCTCTGTGCCTGTAGATTTTGATGCTTGTTCCCTTCCCCAAATTGGGAAAATTCTCTGATATAATTTGCTCCAATATGCCTTCTGCCCCTCTCCCTCTTTCTTTTTCTTCTAGGATCCCAATTATTCTTTGTTTTTGTCTCTCTTTTTCTCAGCTTCTTTATTCTCCATCATTTGGTCTTGTGTATCACTAATTCTCTATTCTGACTCATTTATCCTAGCAGTAAGAGCCTCCATTTTTGATTGCACTCATTAATAGCTTTTTTGTTTTCAACTTAGTTAGATTTTAGTTCTTTTACTTATCCAGAAAGGGATTCTCTAGTATCGGCTATGCTCTTTTCAAGCCCAGCTAGCATCTTGATAATCATCATTCTGAACTCTAGGTGTGACATCTAACTAATGTCTGTATTGATTAGGTCCCCAGCTGTCAGTACTGCCTCTTGTTCTTTTTTTCTATCTTTTTCTTTTTTTTGAGATGAGTTTTTCTGCCTTGTCATTTTATCCAGATAAGAATAGTTAAATGAGAGAACAAAATATACACTAACCAAATCAGAAGATACCTGAAGTCAGGGGGAGAAGTATAGCCACTAACTTGATTTGGAGTATATATTTGTCTGTTAAAGGAAACTGACTCCAAAAAAATTTTTTAAAGATTTTATTTATTTATTTGACAGAGAGAAACACAGCCTGAGAGGGAACACAAGCAGGGGGAGTGAGAGAGGGAGAAACAGGCTTCCTGCTGAGCAGGGAGCCTGATGCGGGGCTCCATCCCAGCTCTGGGATCATGACCTGAGCCGAAGGCAGTCGCTCAACCAACTGAGCCTCCCAGGTACCCGCCTCCCAAAATTTTAAAGAAAGGAATATATATATATATATGCACAAAAGTAAGGGTAAACACGAAGGGATGGAATATGCCTGTAAAGATGAAAATTTAAAAAGATTCTAAAACAGGAATTGAAAAGATAAGAAGTTGGTTGAAAAAAGAAAAAGAAAATAGAGAATGTGATCAGGCTGGAGGCTAGAACAAAGCCATACACTAGATTTAGGGTATATTTTAGTCTGTTAAAAAAAACTATATCTCACAATTTTAAATAAAGAAACACTTAGATATATACAAAAAGTACAGTTAAATACAATGAAGGGATAGAATATGACTATAACAATGAAAATTTAAAAAGGTTTTTAAAAAAAGTCTTGATAAGATAAAATAGTTTAAAAAGGTTAAAATAGGAGGGCGCCTGGGTGGTTCAGTTGGTTAAGCGACTGCCTTTGGCCCAGGTCATGATCCCGGAGACCCGGGATTGAGTCCCACATCGGGCTCCCTGCTCGGCAGTAAACCTGCTTCTCCCTCTCTCACTCCCCCTGCTTGTGTTCCCTCTCTGGCTGTGTTTCTCTCTGTAAAATAAATAAAATCTTTTTAAAAAAATAAAAAATAAAAAATAAATAAAAAGGTTAAAATAGGAAAAAGAACAATTTTTAAAAACTGAATAAGAAAAAAATAAATTTTAAAAATTTAACTTTGAAAGACTAAGGAATCATGGGGGAAAAAGCCATAATTCTATGTGGTGCATTCCCCTAGCTCTGGAGTTCCACAGTTCTCATTGATTAGTAAGCTTCATCTTGGCAGGATGTTCTCACTGATCTTCTGGGAGAGGGGCCTGTTGCAGTAATTCTTAAATGTCTTTGCCTGAGGCAGACTTGCACCACCATTGCCAGGCACCAAGCTAAGCAAGCAGCTTGGTTTTGCTCTTAGTAACTTTTGTTCCCTGAACACTTTCCATAAGGCTTTGGAGGAAGAGAATGAAAACAGTGTCCTCCCAATCTCCATCCTGGAGGAACCAAGATCTTGGGGCCCCACTCCTCAGTGTGCCCTCAGAAAAAAGCAATCACTCACATCTCCATGGTCTCTGACTGCACTCTGTTCTTGCCCAGCCTGTGACTGAAAGTTTCTATCTCCAGAGCATGACCCTGTTTGGCATCTCCAAACCCAGAAAATTCAGCAGGGCCCTCCTGTCCCACTCTTCCCAGAGGAGGAAGGGGAAGTCTCCTTGGATCTGCCACGTGTGGGTTCCCTGCTCGAGGAGCTGTGGTTCAATTGTGCCTTGGATCATGGTACATAAGAGATCTGAGAGCCCACTCCTGGGCTCCGTCTCTGCAGCCAGACTTCCTGCTACAATATGTGGGAGCTCTGCCATGCTCAGGCACCCTGGGTCTTCTGTGACCCTGAGGGTCCTGAGACCACACTGTCCTAGTGAGGGCTCCACTCTCCACTTAGCCTCTGGAGTGACTTCTATGGAGAAGACTTCTAAAAATTCTGATTTTGTGCTCTGCTGCTGTAATGCTGGCTGGGAGCCAACCCCTCTCCCCATGGTCTGTCTTCCCATATATCACCTTGGATTCACTTCTCCACACATCCTACCTTCCAGAAAGTGGTCACTTTTCTGTTCATAAAATTGCTACTATTCTTCTCTTCGATCTCCTATTGATTTTGTAGGTATTCAGAATGGTTTGACAGCTATCTAGCTGAATTCCTGGAACACAGTGATATTTAGGTCTCCTACTCCTCTGTCATCTTGTTCCTCCACCTGAAGTAAATTTTTAAAATATGTCTTTGAGAAACTAAACAGCTGAACTTAGATATGAGAGGGACATTATAAAACAATGAAATAGGAGTTCCTGGGTGGCTCAGTCAGTTAAGTGTCTGCTTTTGGCTTAGGTCATTATCCCAGGGTCCTAAGATTGAGTCTCACATTGGGCTCCCTGCTCATCAGGGAGCTTGCTTCTCCCTCTCCCTCAAATAAAATAATAATAAAAAAAACATCCAGTGAAATATAAGACAATTAGAAAAATAAGAATTTAAGGTGATTAAAATAGTCTGATTTTTACTTGCAGCCATTATATAGTAACATTTGCTGCCTGAAAAAAAAACCTAGAAAACACCTATAAAATATATAAAAAAATCATTTTAAGGCAAAATATCAGATAATGAAAGATCATGATCCCTGCTAGATGGTAAATAAAGGAGGAGAGCCTCACAACTGTTCCTAGTTAGTGTCTTGAGAAAGTTTTCAGGCCATGGGGCAAGAAGGAGGGAGTAGCCAGCAGACTACTGTGGATTTCAAAGACAGATCTGAGAGTCCATATAGACCCACACATACAAATATCCCAAAACATAGTACAGAAGAGGAGAGGGCCGTTCTGATAGAGAATTCCAGAGAGCTGTAGAAGTTCTCCAGGAGTATTCACCTGGGTTTGCTGATTGAGCGAATAAACCAACAAAAGAGATTTAAATGACATCATGAAAAGAATGTAATTATTAAAAAAAAAAAAAAAAAGAAAACAAGGCAGAAAAAGGAAGAAAATGGAGCAAAGGACAGATGGGACAAATGGGGGACAAAAAAACCCAGCAAGATAGACTTAAACCTAATCATATCAGTAACCACATTAAATGTAAATAGACTAAACATTCCAGTTAAAAGTTATTAGATTGGCTTTTAAAAAATAAATGTAAGACCCTGGTATGTTCTACCTGCAAGAAATGTACTTTATTTTTAATTTAATGTGATTTTTTTGAGAAGGAAGGAGGGAAGTGTAGAGAAAGACTCCTAAGGAGGCTCCCTGCTGGACATGGAACTGGACTTGGGCTCAGTCTTATGATCCTGAGGAGATCATGACCTGAACTGAAATCAAGAGTCAGATGCTTAACTGACTGAGCCACCCAGGTACACTGGAAATGTACTTTAAATATAAAAATGCAGGGGCACCTGGCTGACTCAGTCAGTAGAGCATCTGATTCTTGATTTCAAGGTTGTAGTTTTGAGTCCCATGTTGAGTGTAGAGATTTCTTATATCTTTAAGAAAAATTAAAATAAATATTTAAGAAAAATTAAGATAAATATAAAAATCCAAATAGGTGAAAATAAAGGGACACAAGAAAACTTTTGGGGTTGACAGATACATTCACTATCTTGATTGTGGTTAAATATTCATAGTTGTGTACATATGTCAAAACTTATACCATTTGTATACTTCACATGTAGCTTTTTCATGCCAGTTATACCTCATACCTCACTAAAGCTATTAAAAAATAGTATGATATGTGTGGTGTGGAGAATAGGGAGAAGTCAACTATTTATGTAGCAGTGGGAAGTAAGTTTGAAAAAAATAGGTGTGAACTCAACTGTGAAGCAGTTTAAATGATAAACTGAGTATGAACTTTGTGCTAAAAGCCAGGTGTTAGCAAACATTTTCTGTAAAGGGCCAGACAGTATACATTTTGGATTTTGGAGGCCAAGAGTCAAACTCAATGTTACCATGTACCTATGCAATCATTTAAAACTCCAGACTGTTCATAGCTCACAAGCTGTACAAAACCAGGCAGTGGGCTAGATTTGGTCAAAGTACCACAATTTCCCAACTCCTACACTAAACAATAGACAGTAGCATGGTCATCTCTCTACCATTTAGAAATATAACTGGCTGTAGCTATGGTGTAGATGTGAGCAGGGAGAAAGCAGAGGCAAGCAGGTGAGATGAATGCAATAGTACAAGAAATGGTGATTTACATAATAAGGCGATATTATGTATGGAAACAAAAAAATAGAATCATTATAGACCTTCTTTATCCATTCATCTGTTGATAAATACTTAGGATGTTTCTGTATCTTGGCTATTGTGAATAATGCTGCAATAAACACAAGAGTGCAGATATCTTTTTGATATCCTGCCTTCATTTATTTGAATAAACACTCAAAAATGGGATTGCTGGGTCATGTGGTAGTTCTATTAATCTTTTGAGGAACTATACTGTTTTCCATAGTAGCTTAAATAAGTTATCTTCCCATCAGCAATGCAGAAGAGTTCCCTTTTCTTCACAACCTTGCCAGCACTCATTTTCTGTCTCTTTGATAATAGCCATTTTAACAAATGTGAGGTAATATCTCATTATGGTTTTGAGGTGCATTTTTCTGATGATTAGTTATGTTGAGCATGTTTTCATGTGTCTGTTGGCCATTCGGATGTCTTTCTTGGAAAAATGTCTATTCAGTTCCTATACTCATTTTTTATCCAAATACTTTTCTTGTTGTTGAGTTGAATTCTTTATAAATTTTGGATATTAACACTTTATCAGATAGATGGTTTGCAAATATGTTCTCCCATTTCATGGTTTCCCTTTTCATTTTGTTGGTTGTTTCTTTTGCTGTGCAGAATTATTTAAGTTTAATGAGCCCTACTTGTTGATTTTTGTTTTTGTTGCTTCTGTTTTTATTGTCATATCAAATAAAAAAAATCTTTGCCAAAACCAGTATTGAGGAGCTTTTCCCTATGATTTCTTCTAGGAGTTTTATAGTTTTAGGTCTCATGTTTAAGTCTTTAATCTATTTCAAGTTAAATTTTGTGAGTGGTGCAAAATAGGGCTCCAATTTCATCCTTCTGCTTGTGGCTCTCTTGTTTTCCCAGTAACATTTATTGAAAAGGCTATCCATTTCCTATTGCACATTCTTGGCTCCCTTGTCAGATATTAGTTGACATATATGAAGGAGTTTATTTCTGGTCTCTCTGTTCTGTTCCATTGATCTGTGAGTCTGTCTGTTCTTATGCCAGAACCTTACTGCTTTGATGACTATGGCTTTCAGTGTAATTTCAAATCAGAGTGTGTGATGCTTCCAGCTTTTTTTTTTTTTTTCAGAATTGTTTTGGCTATTAAAGGCTTTTTTGTAGTTCCATACGCATTTTAAGATTTTTTTCTACTTCTGTGAAAAATGTCATTGGAATTTTGACAGGGATTGCATTGAATCTATAAATGGATTTGGGTAGTATAGACATTTTAACAATTAATTCTACTTTTTTTTATTGTTACTTAAATATTTTTTCCCCAGTGTTCCAAGATTCATTCCCCATTCCCCACACCCAGTGTTCCATGCAATAGGTGCCCTCAGTACCCACCACCAGGCTCTCCCATCCCCCCAACCCCCTCCCTCCAAGTCCCTCAGTTTGTTTCCATGTCTAAAGTCTCTGTTGTTTCGTTTCTCTCCCTGGATTACCCTGCTGAGTGAAATAAGCCAAGTAGAGAAAATCAAGTATCACATGGTTTCACTTACTTACGGTGCATAAGGGGTAATGTAGAGGACAGTAGGAGAAGGAAAGGAAAAGGAAACAATTAATTCTTCTGATGCATGAGCATGCACATGGGATATTCATTTGTGTCTTCAATTTATTAATCAGTTTGTAATTTTCACTATACAGATTTTCACTTCTTGGTTGAATTTATTCTTATGTATTTTATTATTCTCATTGCTATTATGAATGGGATTGTTGTCTTCATTTCTTTTTTATGTATAAAATCAATATGTTGATAGAAAATGTGTATGATGAAAGTGATAAATATAATTTTAATATTGCTAATAAATAGCTCTTACAAATTAATAGAAATGACAAACAAGGATATAAAAGGCAATGCATAAATGAGTATAACCAAATGACCAATAAAATTTGCAACATTACTGACAATCAGGAAACTTCTATTAAAGTAACAAGATATTTAACATCACATATTTTAAAAAAGTAATTAATAATGATGGGGATTAGTGGGGTGTAAGTTTAGGATGCTCTTTTACATTGTTGTGAGTTTTTATGAATGAAACACTGAAATATGTGCTAAGAAAATAATAAACATAACCTAACTCAGAGTTCCCACTGTTGGGAACTGAAATGTAAACTTTACCACAAGGATGTTTACTACAGCATAGTTTAGAAAGGGGTTCCCTCAACTGGGAGGTTATTGATAGATACTATAGGCACATTATAAAGAATTAACTCATGACCACTGAGCTGGAGATATTTTCATTATATAGTAGTAGCTGAGAACAAAAATCTCTGTTATATAGATATTATCTCAATGTTGTAAAATGAACAATAATAAATTCTTGTGATCTTATATATAAATATACATACCTACTCATTAATGTGTTGGTATTTTAGGGAAGTCATTTTTGAAGAAAAAGATGGAAGAAAAGGTAGATGAGGCCAAATTTCTAAATAACATTTTAAAATAAATGTCCATACAGAGTATACAAGTTATGATCTCATTTATGTATCATAAGTATATTTTTTAAAATATTTTATTTTTTTACTTGAGAGAGTGATAGAAAGAGAAAGAGAGTACAGAGGGAGAGGGAGAAGCAGATTCCTTGTGGAACAGGGGATCCAATGCAGGGCTCATTCCCAGAGCCCTGAGATCCTGACCTGAGCAGAAGTCAGCCACTTAACCGACTGAGCCACCAAGGTGCCCCTCATAAATGTTTTAATATAGAAATAAAAGGTACTTTTAAAAGGAATCATTGTAGAAAATGAAAGTTTCAACTGAGCATTTTTATTCAAATAGCTTTTTTCTAAAAGAAACAAAAATCACTGCCTCAGATAATCTTTAACTTTCTACCAGTATTTTGTGCAGTACTGACATACATTGGAAAATATTATCTTATGCAGAATAGTTTGTTTTTGGAAATGAAGTTTACATTCCCTATAAATAGATAAATAAAGAAGTAATAAAGAGAAAAAGGAAACAATTTAAAAGTTCTTAACATGTAGATATTGATATCCCATTTGTAACATTTAAATACAAACAAGATCTAAAATCACTAACTGAAGAATTTTAGTAATTTCATACTAGACATTAGTGAATTATTTACTCATTCACTCATTACATTTTTAACCATATATAAAGATGAATTGAAATATGCTAATTGTTATGGATATATGCCCATATCTGACTTACAAGAGTTCCAGAAATTGAGGTGATAAATGTGAAAAGATAGTTATAATCTCATATCACTCAAGCTAAAAGAGAGGTGTATATGGTATACCATTAATGTGTGCTACATAAAGAGAATGTAACTACCTGCAACATTGGCTTTATAACATTTTTATCAGCATAATCCTATGTTTTGAAATGAAATATTATACTAACCTTTAATATTAAAACAGGGCAATATTTTAACAATCCAAATATATTTTATAAGCTCAACATTTTAAGATTTCTAAAGGCAATTTTGATGTGTACACAAACATTTCAAATCAGAGGTAAGGTTGAGAGTTGCAGTACCAATATCCAGTTCATATTTGTATTTTTTGTGGCTGGCAAAATATTCAAATTCAAATTCATGTGGATAATTTCAACTGGAAAGTTTTTTTTTTCCCTAATAATAAGCTCACCTTGAGATATTAGAGTAATTAGTTTTGAGTTGCAATTGAATCACTCAAAATCTTTATTCACTGTTTCCATCCCTTACTTATAGTAATTCAGCAAGCCAAAAACAAAATCCATAAATTTATAGTAAGATGAATTATGCCATGATCAGAACATAACTGAGTAGAAATACATAATCTTCTGCAGGAATTTAATTTGCAGAGTACTCACACTCTGTCCAATTCAGTGAAAAAAAAATATGTATTGAGCACCTACTTTATGATAATCACTCTTACTAGCCTGCCCTTGAGGAGCTTCCAGCCATTAAACATGTAACGGCCAAGGTGTTGCTGAAAAAGAACACAGGAATGCAACCCCCACTGATTAACCCTCAAGCTGGACCAGGGAAGTTGGAGGCTCCTCACACCCCTTTCCTGTCTTTGGACTCTATAATCTGCCTACCATTTCCACAGTGGGAGCTGTTTTCAAGGACAGAGCCTTGAGAGAGTAAGGTGGTGTTGATAGTATACTAAAGGCCTCGATATAAACTTTAAGATTCTGAAGGGCAGGTGCAGGGAACTATTTATCTTGCAGCTGCCGAGAACAAGCCTCATATGTCAGTTCCACTGTGTACCAAATCTGTCACCTACCAGTCTGGAGTGGCCTGCCTCTTTCTTCCATCTCCCCCTACCTTTCATGCACAATGCTAGTTTGCAAACCAGCAGATAGGATGTCAAGAAACTAGTCTAAAGCGGCTGCACCAGTTTACATTCCCACCAACAGTGTAAGAGGGTTCCCCTTTCTCCGCAG
>PITA01021081.1:0-33490 GCA_004023965.1 Spilogale gracilis | reverse complement strand
GGGTATTTGTTTTCAATGGTTCAGCTCTGCGGGCTTCCTCCCCCACTCCCCTGTCTCTGGGGGCAAGCCTCCAGACCCTCCAATTTGTTTCTACCTTTTTGCCGATGTTCTTTGTCTCTCGTGGCAGTCCAGAAGTGGGAAATATCACATTTCAGGCTGGTTTCATGGGTGTTCACGGTGGTCTTGTAGTGGTTTTTTTTTTGCTGGAATTCAGCTCTCTTCAGGGAACTCCCCGAAATGCGGTCACCTGGCCTTCCACCATCTTGAGCCTTTACCAGCATGGTTATATTCTGATGAGGGCCGTCTTCCTGGACCACAGCTGGTGTCTTCTTGCTGTGTTGTGAGAGATCTCTCTGGGATCTATTTTATTTTATTTTATTTTATTTTATTTTATTTTATTTTATTTTATTTTATTAATTACTTAATTAATTAAGTTAGTTAGTTATTTGACAGAAAGAAACACAGCTAGAGAGGGAACACAAGCAGAGGGAGTGAGAAAGGGAGAAGCAGGCTTCCCGGGACTCCTGGACCATAACCTGAGCCAAAGGCAGACACTTTAAAACTGAGCCACCCAGGCACCTTCTGAGATCTCTCTTATTTTTTATTTATTTATTTTTTATTGTTACTTAAATTTTTTTCCCAGTGTTCCAAAATTTATTTCCCACTCCCCAAACCCAGTGCTTCATGCAATAGGTGCCCTCAGTACCCACCACCAGGCTCTCCCCTACCCCCCCCCAAGTCCCTCAGTTTGTTTCTGTGTCCAAAGTAAATGGGAAGTAGGGTAATCCAGGGAGAGAAATGAAACAACTGAGATCTCTTTTAAAAGAACACTGATCCTTTTCATGAGGTCTCCACCTCCCCAAACCATCACCTCCTAATATCACCAACTTCAGGATTTAGAATTTCAACATATAAAGTTTGTGTGGACGCATTCAGATCATAACACTAAGGCCTTTAAACACAGCTTTGTAAAAATGGTCTTTGAAAATTTGTGGGAGAGCATTGTGTATGGGAAGAACTGTATCTCAGAGACATGAAGCTAGCAGTAGTATAGAGCAAGACCACAAAGAATGAAATTGAAGATACCAGTTGGGACAGTATTAATGGAGTATTAAGAGCCAGATCTAAGGAAGAGGAAGTTGAAACAGAGGGGACAAATGTGAAACTTGCTGTGAAAGTAAAATTAACAGAAATAGTAGGAGAGTGGGAAAACAGAAAATCCAAGGAACAGCAAATCAGGATTTGGGTCCTAGTTGTCTTAGTGACTTCTCTGTAACCTTAACCAAGTCCACCCCTCTGTGTCTCTGTTTCTTCCTTTTAAGAAATGGGACTGCAGTAGGTATTTTGCTGAGCTCATTAGTAGAATATTAGTAGAAATATGTTGCAGAGCTCATTATTGTAAAAAGCATGAGCTGTTCACGGCCTGAATGCATGGCACTTGAGGAGGGAGACCTAGAATACTTTGAAGTTTTGAATTTGGGAAATAAGAGGGTAGCAGGATAATTAATAGAGGTTGTAAACACCAGAAGAGAGGCATAAATTTGGGAGGAAGGAAGTCAATGCAGTGCATATAAACTTACAGAAGTCTCTCATGAAAGAAGTGTCTCATGAATATGTTTGAACTTTTCACAATGAAAATAATAGCTGTTGATTCTTAATAAAAGAAATGTTAGTGTTCTTCTCATATGAGTCTGCTATTAAATTATATACCCAACTGGATGAATTTTTTATTTTATTGTTTTATAATTACAGAATAGTGATCATTGTCTTGACATAATATCACTCTATCTTTAATCTCTGAATGTTTTGATAACATTAAAAGTCACAGAATAATACAAAGCTGAATTGTTTCTTGACTACTTAAATTATTGTATTTATTTATGGCTTCCTTGCAATTAGTGTGACCAAGGAAGACTAATCTTTTCATGTGGAATCACAGAACAAATGATTCAGATGTACATGTTTTGTAGAGAAAGGTGGTAGTAGTTTGATACGAGATGTTCTTATACTAATTTAGGAAAAATGGCAAATTGTTCTTTTTCCATATTATCTCAATCCTTGGTCTTCCTGTGGACATTGCAAATGGGTTTCAGTTAAGCTCTACTCCAGCACATGTGATCATACACTAGGCAAACCATGTTATTTTTTTCCTAAACCAAAAAATGCCTGGATATATATGGTAAATATAAAATTTAAATAGCTTCAGAATTAAGGTAAAAGGTTTAATACAACATAAGAACTTATAGACTTTTATAGTATAAAGAATTCATGTTAGGAGCTTATAAAAATTGTACTTAGATATTTATATAGCAGTTGACTCAATATTGAACTTAATGGGCTAATAATTAACTTAGTTCTGATTCTTTGTTTTCCAATGATACCTTGATAAAATTGCTTCCTGTTCCTTTATTTACTGGAAGTAGAACTTTTTTATAGACCTATCTACCAAAATTAATAATTAATATAAAGTTCTTTATTTCAGGAAAGATAGCCAACAATGCAGCGGAATAAAAATATATTGGCCTAATTTCATGAACTGGGTGGATATTCACTTTATGTAGGACCAGCAGCATAATGTGTAGGACACTTTGAGTAGGTGTGTAGATATGCACATTCATTCAGCTGGCTTTGATGGGCCATAAAACTGATGGCATTCATTGGACAGCTGAGCTGGTGAAGTCTGTGCCTGGCGATAAAACCAGTGGACTCAGGCTAAGTTCTCCTGTAAGATTAAACCAGCTGTGGAGCACCTGGGTGGCTCAATCAGTTAAGCTGATTATACTCTTGGTTTGGGTTCAGGTCATGATCTCAGGGTGGTGAGAGATCAAGCCCCTTTGATCTCTGTGCTGGGCATGGAGCCTGCTTAAGTGTCTCTCTCCCTCACCCTTCACCCCTCCCCCCACTCGTTCTCTCTCTCTCTTCTCAAAAAGAAAAAAACAATTGCAAATGACTACTTTGTTTGATACCCTGTTTCATACCAGGGGTGGGACACACTGGTACACTGGCTAAATTTGGTTGTGTTTCCTTGACCTTTACTATTACATTATAAATACCATGTAGCCAGATTGCTCCCCTACATAATTAATGTCAGAAGATAATTTATCATTTTATGAGTCTCACAATACTATTATTTAGATTAGAGCCACTATCATTTGCAGAAAAATAAGTGCCGTTAATAGAATGAAAAACCCTATAAACTTAGTTTTTAAAACTTAATTTTAATACTGATAACTTCCTTTGAAGCCTAATAATGGTAATTTTATAATAATATAATATGGGATACTACTTATTAATACTGTATCACAAGTGCTGTACTAATTATACTATATATATTAGCTCATTTAACAATACTTAAAAGTAGCTATCATTATGTATTTTGAAGATAAGTAAACTAACCTTCGGAGAGATGAACCGACCGCTTCCGTTAAGGTCGTGCAACTAGTTAGTGATAGAGCCTGACTCCTGGTCGGTTGGACTCAGGGCTCAGTCCTCAACCACTCTACTCAAAGAGATTGTGGAGTATGTTCACTGCGTTTCTCTTCCTTCTGCTTCTGTTCAGTGCATCAGCTCTATCTCAGAGCCTGGCCATATCTGAATATTCCAGATGGCCAGAATCGATGCACCAAAGGAGTTTTCCTCCTTGAGGATCTGAATACTGCCATTCATTTCTGCACTTACCAGGAAGTAAAAGTGCTGTTTTTCAGTTTGGATTTTTCTGTAATATGACTAATGGGCAGTTGTCATTGGAAGTAACCATCAATTATTCACAAGACCTTTTCTTGACTGATGTGGTACATGGGAAAACTCAGAGTCCTCATCCCTCTCACTCCCTGTGTGTCAACCCCACGTCCAGTTAATGTTAATTATGGTTCCTCCTGGGCCAGTGCCGATAAGCTATCCTGGTTGAATTACTGAACATCTGACTTGTGTCCAAGCAATATTCCCATAGACACCAAGAGGGCTTTATTTTATCTTTGAAGATGTGTTTGCACAGCAATTGGCAGACTCGACCCTGCAGAGAGGGTTTGGGTGCTTGCCTCCTAAGAGGAGCTCAGTCCTGCTGTCACCCATCCACACCCGCAACAACATCACTGAGGATGAGCACCTGCTGCTCATCAGACCACTGACTTTTTGTTGTGACCACTATTCCCAATGTTTGCCAGGTATACTTAAATCTCATAATAAACCTCTTTTTTTTTTTTTAATAATTGCTCCTTTAACCACTCCTCTTAAGAAAGATTACATTCCACATAAGACTTGGCAGTGTTCCAAATACAACTTTTTAAAAATTATCATTGCTGAGTATATAAGCAGTTTAACAAAGAAAAAATAAGAGCCTGGATTTTCACTGTTTTATTCTGCTTTAAACCCGTTTTTAATTTTCGTGACCGTGCACTTAGAAGCAGTTACGATGACTAAGGAGCACTGATTTTGGAGTCAGGAAGTGAAGGTTCGGGTCTTGCCTGGCAACATTTGTTTGTACCAAGTCATTCACCTTTCTAAAACTTGCTTTCCTCATTTGTAAAATATAGAACAACATATCCACATCAAAAGTTTATTTTGAGGATCATGACTAACTTATAAATAATATATTATTAAATTAGTTATATGATTTTTTCTTAGCTATACCCAACATTTATGGCTTTTCTCTAATATTTTCACTTAATATTTAACATATATTATTTACATATATCAACATAATTTACAGACTTAGGTATTCCATCATTCCCTGTCTTTACTTTATAAGTCATTGCATTTTAAATTCAACATATGTTTATAACTGAGCTTATGCCTATCATATAATATAATTCAACAAGAATAAGATACAAAATATAAAGGCTTAGCTGCACAAAAATGCATGTGTGTCAATAAATGCTGAAAATATCTGCAAAAATGATAATGGTCTTTTCCAAGGTATTTTCTACTCTTTATATGTTTTTCCATATTATTTAAAAAAATAACATTTTCAAATATACCCTTAAGATAACTAATAAAGTTGACTTCTGTTCAAAATGGTTGACTAAAATCTAATTAAGTTTTGAAGGACAACTGCTTGAATTTAGAATTTATGTTGTATTTTATAAGGTCTCCAAAACCACACACAAGTTTGGCGATCTGCTGGTAGCACTCCTGGAACTCAGCATAGATTGACGCCCACAGCTAAAGTTTGTTATGGTGAAAAGATGCAGGATACGACCAGTGGGGAGAAATCATACAGGCCTAGTCTGGAGAAATCCATGTGTAGCTTTCTTATGCTCACTCTGTCCTAAAAGGGAGCATGATTGTGTATGCTCTTTTCTCTAGTCATACACACACACACACACGAATATGTACTATTTCTGTGCAGAGAAGTCCATCAGATAGTCAGCACCCAAGAGTTTTATTGGAGCTTGTCTTAGTCAATTCAGACTATTCTAACAAAGTACCATAGACTGGGTGGCTTATAAACTATAGAAATTTATTTCTCACAGTTCGGGAGGCTGAAGTCTCACACCAAGTCATCATGGTTGGATGCTGGTGAGAACCCTCTCGCAGGTTACAGAGTATCAACTCCTTGTATTCTCATGTGGCAGAAAGGGAGGTAGTAAGAGAGCTCTCTAGGGTATGTTGAAAAAAGGTACTACTCCCATTCATGAGGACCCCACCCTCATGACCTACTCATGCCTCTGAGTCCCTCCGACCAATAGTATAAGATGGAGCACCAGGATTTCAACATATGAATTTTGAGTGGACATAAATATTCAGTCCATAACAGGACTGGCCATGTAGGCACCCTCTGCCTAGTCCATACCAAAATTCTGGACTCTCAGAAGGAAGTCAGATGTTCAGCATAAACATATTATTTGTACAAATAGTCTGGGCACAGTGAATGACAGAAGACAAGAGTCCAGATGTGGGCTAAGGGCAAAACCTGGCATGCAGGCCTTTCTAAAGTTTCAGGCCTGCTTGATGAATTCTTTTCTGCTCATGGTCATGAAGGTATTCTTTGTGTCACAATTGATTAGCAAGCCTACCCACTGGGGATAGTCTCCCTAGTTGTTGTCGATAAAACATACCAGTGTCGAAGAGAATATTAAGTGAACTACTTTCGTTTATGGTTCCCTGGGAGAAGAAACGGCACCCCCACTTTCTATGTGATTCTCCTTCTGATGGAAGGATGACAGTTCAGGAGGGGATGCTGACAAAATTGACAGTCCCTTCCTGTGATATCATGCAGTAAAACGGCTGTGATGTCTTAGGTGATCAGGCAGGAGGCCATGTGCTTTATACTTGCATCTGAACCAAAATTTATAACATATGGTCTGACCAAAAAGGAAATGGGACAGAATACCAGGTCCCATTTACACAGACACTGCAAATGTTCGGGTTCTTTCTCTATCAAGAATCATAGGAGCTATTTCTCAACAATACACTATTTCTTTGGCACTCAAGAGTTGAAACTAAATTTGATTATTAGCTGATCTATAATTAAATACAGTGAATGGATGTCTTTCTACTGGTCATCAAAAACACTATAAATTCAAAATTGCTCATGTGGTATTATTTTGTGTCATATTGGTTCTCAAACATGAAAAGGAAAGTGTAGGGATGATTAAATCACATACTGTGAACTTATTGCACAGTAGTCTTGAGTTACATCTTGACAAAAATATGAAGCATAAGAATAATAGCTGTATCAGATTTTTACTGAACATGAAGTTTGAGAAATATGCTTTAAGGTTTTAATTGCCAATTTTACTATATACAGCTTAAAGTGACTCTGAAAAGAAATAATAAGTATTTTATTATAAGTTTAATTGAAACTATTCAACTATGTTTATGTTGAATAACATTTAGTTGTATCTGTGGTTTTCTTTTTCCTAATGTCATTTTCCTAATGACTAATGATTTGTACATATGTATTTGTCATTTTTTAAATAGTGCTTTTAATTAAAGGCTATGACTTCTAAGAAAAAGGTGAATAGGGGTGCCTGGATGGCTCAGTAGAAAGCTCAGGTCATGATCTCAGGGTCCTGGGATCAAGGCCCTGCATTGGGCTCTCTGCTCAGCAGGGAGCCTGCTTCCTCCTCTCTCTCTGCCTGCCTCTCTGCCTGTTTGTGATCTCTCTGCCTGTCAAATAAATAAATAAAATCTTAAGAAATAAGTCCAACAACCCTAAAAAATTTTAAAAAAGAAAAAGATGAATAGAGTTGATAATATAAAATAAAACCATTTAATTTTCTAGCTCATGATTTAAGGTAAATGAATGGTAATTTAGTGATGAAGGTTAGAGTAAATCTTCTGGGACAGGGATAATATATTTGGTAAGGATTGCTGATATAATTAAATGAGCTCTAAAATTATATTTGAAAGACTGAGAAAAAAGATCCCAGAAACAGTATCAAGAGCAACAGATGTGATTTAAAAAGAACAAAAAAAGTAGTAAAGACAGGTGGAAACAATATTTCCATCCATCTATACACCAGTGGACAAAATATGAGTACTTAGAACAATGAATTTGGAAATTTCATATAAACAAATATTCACATTTCTTTAAGTTGTTGGAAAGGAACATACAGAGTATTTTTAGAACAATGGAAGGATAAACTTTATTTGATAGGAACAATTTTGAGAAGTGGGGACACAGCATAGCACTGAACATTAATGTATCCACAAGTGGAAAGAATTATTTTGAGAGCATTGGAATTGGGATGAAAAATAAAGTCCTACTATTGTGTGGACATGTTACCTTGAGCAGAGTTGTGTAGTGGATTTGTACATATTGCGTTTCTCTGTGTATGACAAACTGGCCCAAAGGCAAAGCTAGTTTTCCTCACTAATCTGTTGGAAACTCCATTGGAGTGTAGTGGAAACACTAATCTGCTGGAAACCCCTCAGCTCCAAGTAGAGATATCCCCTCTGCAATATTATTGTTAAAATAAAGAAAGAAAAAATAAGATCTTAATGATAAAACAGGACTAAGCAATGAAAATATAAAATCAAATAAAAATGAAGTATAAAAAACAAACACAAAAATAAGAGGGAAGTAGACATCTATATAATATGCTGCTTCATTTTATCCATTGAATATCTATTGAGTAAGTGTTGAATGAACTCTGAGAAAGATTGAGTTAACAGAGTGGTAAATTTAACACACTCCTTCTTCTCACAGACCTCATACATTATGCAAATAATTATAATAAAGAATGGCAAATATTATCAAAGGCAGAGTGCTTCTGAAAATGTAAGGAGATCTCCAATCAGTTCAAATTTAACATGCACATTTATGAAATAAAGAAATAGGATTAATAGGAAAGTGTAACTTGAGCACATATTAGGGTCCAGAAAGAACAGACCAGAACAAACTGAAGCTTATAAAACATTCCAAGACAACGGCAAAGGAATTTTAGTCATGTTCAGAGCAGGGAAATGAATATTGAAAGATTAGTTATGCCATTTGCACAAGATAGTAGAATGTTGAGTTGACAGAACTGTTCAACTAACTGCACTGACCTCTACCGAAGAAAATAAATGGGCTGGAAAGAATTTAAGAGTGAAGCTGTGGAAAGTTTGCTTGAGATGATTCCGTGTCTCTAGAAAAACATGCTGGAGACATCACAGCATCAAACTCTACCTGGTCTTTGAGAACTGTGGAGAAGGGATAGAGGATTAGATTAAGAATGTCATCATCTATTCAATCTTTCATTAATTTGCTTATTCACCTCTTTTGTTCAGTTTTTATTTTCACTCCAGGGAGTTAACACACAGTATTATGTTGGTTTACAATATGGTGATCCAGGAATTCCTTACATCCCCCTGTATTTGTTTATTCATCTTTAAAAAGACTTTTTCACACTTGGTATGTCAGGCACTGTGCTGCTTGGTGACACGAAGTGTAGTAGAGGATCGAAGCCCAGACGTGTAAGCTCGCAATCTGATTGGAGGTCAGGACATGGGAGCAATTACAGTGGAGTGTGTTCAACAAGAGAACTTCTGAGCAACTGACAATAATTAAGAGAATTAACGTAATTAATTCTATTGATGGGGATGAGAGAAGATTTCAAAAGGAAAACCCTTTTTGGGGAGTCTGATTTTTGTTGTTAATTCAAGAAAAAATTGCCTTTTGAGACAAATATATGCAGGAACTTACAAAGGTAACTAACCATTTTTTAAAGTAATTTAGTAATAAAATAAAAAATGTAAGCTGGATGATGTACAAAAGTAGACTTCAGCTGATTGTATATTAAAATGTAAATAGTTTCAATTTGATAAATCAATGCCAATCAGTCTTAGTTGTTATAAACCTCTGTGCTTGACATTGATCCATTAAGTATTTTTATCAGTGATTTGGATGAACACATAAATGTAAATTTGGAAATGATGAAGCTCATTAAAACATCATATACAGAATTAAAACAAAGAATAGTTTCTTTGGACAGATGATAAGTCCAATCAGATAAATGTAATTCTTGGTAATAATTGTAAATTCATGCTAAAATGACTTAAATAAATACGAGATTTTAGATAATTTCAGTGACATCAGAGCATAGAAGACCTGTTATGATGCAATGTAACACTTCATAGTTATATAATGTGAACAGAAGTATAAGGTCATTTCATTTCAGTACAAGATCATAACTGGCAGTTGTTACTGTAGGCGGCTCTGATTAGTCTGTTCCTAATACAACCAGTTCTGGGAGCCATAGACATAATTTTATGTGTCATGATGTGAATTATTTAGGCAGGGACGTGGAGACCATAGATATTTAAAATATCAAAGAAGGCAAGAATGGAACTTAAAACACAGAAGCAGGTGCAGACCAGTGTGCGAGGCACCCTGAACAGGAATTCAGTGGGAGCATGACGACGCTCCAGAAGGCAACCCAGGTATATTCTCAGCACGTTCGAGCTACCACAGTGAAAGGAGATAGCAGGCCCCAAGCAAACTCAAGGAATCCTTCCTCCAGATGAGTGACCTTGCAGAGAAATCGGAATAAAGGGCAAAATGGCATCCCCTGAAACGACTCAAAGGGAACAAGGAAACACCTCATTCCTAGAGGTAATGGAATAGACAGAGGAGAAAAATGAAAAGTGCATCCTAGATATTAAATAGAAGGCAAAGGCCCTGGTCACAGTAGAGTCAAGAGCAATACAAAAAAGTGCATTTCTGTTTGACCCCTGATTCAAGCATGGGGCAGAATCTCCAGGTGAGAGTGCATTCTCCCATCTGGAAACACAAGAATTATAGAGCTAATAAGATTGCTATGAATAATTCAGCATCCCCCCAGCACCCCTGCACAGCTGATTCATTCCTAGTGAAACACAGTAATTGACCACTATCCTGTGATTCAATCACTATGCTAGATCCAGAAAATGTGAAAACAAATAAAGCCAGTATTTTGACATCAAGAATTCACATTTCTATAGGTACTAGAGAACCACTCAAGTTTTTAAAGTGAGGAAGTAATAGGATAGGTTTTAGAATGATAGTAAATAGAAGGGTTTAAGAACCTATTCACTTGATTGAGAATAGATGTTAAACAAATGTAGGCCAGTTTGAAACATTTTGAAAAAGCTACTGCATATATGTAATGTTTTCCATATGTATCTTAGTGAACAAAGTAGTCTATGGAATATTGCAGAAAAAGTATCAAAATAATGTAAACCATTCTCTAATTACTAAGTAATATATATTTTCTTTGAAAAAAATTCTAATACAAGCATGTAATTTGGTCAAATATATGTGCATTTGAGTTATTTAAATATGAAGCATAATGTATATAAAACATTTACAGATCTCACTTCTTAAGAAAAATGTTAAACCAAACAACCTTAAATTTAAGTCATCGATTTGAAATTGATTTGAAATGATCTGTTCAAACTTTTGTCACAAGGTGGCGCCATAGATGTAACTGTGGCCAGCAATGTATTCCCCAAACTTCTCTGTTTACATAATTATCTATGATGTTTATAACCATATTCATAATTTAAGATTTTCTAAATAATTGAAATTATTCTATATCTAATGTGTGAACTGGATCTTGCAGCTTTCAGTAAATCAAATGTGTGGGGGGGATCTATCTCATTCGTTAACTACTGTCTATTCCTTGGGGAAAAGATACTTAAATAATTTATTTAGCAATGAAATGGTCATTTAGGTGTCTTACAATTTCTCACTAATGCAAATTATGCCATAAAGAACATTTTTTTTAACAGTTCTCTTTGTATACATAGGTAAGTGTCTCTGGAGTATATATTCTGCCGGGAAAAATTTCTGGCTTTGAGCAAATGAACCTTTTTAATTCTGATAAATACAGTTAAATTGTTCATTCAGAGCTTCTAACAATTTAAGCTCTAACCAACATTGTATGAGAATGCCCATTTTCTTTATCATTGAATATCTTCCATCTTTTTGAATGTTGACACCTGATATAAAAATGTTGGTGGTGAAAATTTATCTTTCCTTAATTAGTAGTGAGGTGGAATAAGCTTTAAAACCTTTAATGAACTTTTGCACTTTTTGTTCAGTAACTGGCCAGTTTGTATCATTTGCCCATTTTCCACTATTTTTCCCCACTATCTGTTAGATGGTAAGAACTTCTCATGTTATGGATATTACGTCAGATCTTTGTTTCTGTCAAAACATTTTTTCTCTTAATCTGTCACTTGTCTTTGAACCTGATAATGGTAACTTTCGTTGCAAATGTGTTTTAGTACTTAGGAGGTCAAATGTCAGGATTTGTCTTTTACAGCTTTTGTATTTTTTGTTTTGTTTGTTTTGCTTTGAGTTCTCCAAAATTTTAAAGCTCTGCAAAAGATACCCCTTTTACTTGATTGTAATGCAATCATATAGGTTGTTGTTGTTGTTGTCATCTTTACCTTTAGTATTTTTGTACAAGTGGATAATGTTTTATGAATATTCAATTATATTAGCACCACGTATTGAATAGACATTTTTCTTCTCCAACGATTTGTAATATTACCTTTATCATGTATCGCTTCCAAATATATATAAATCTGTGTCAAGATACCCTATTCTGTTCTAGAGTTGACCAAAACCTTACCATTTTCACACAAAGAAGTACAATGGATGATCCCCACTTTGACTATCACAGAATGATCCCCAACCAAGCAGTAAAAGAGACTCGAGAGATTTGTAGGAAGAAGTCCTGTGACTACACAAGCGGCCAGCCTGGGCCTGGGGACCCATTTTTCTTATTTCTCCTTCAGCATTTTTCCCATTCTGCTGCAAACTATAAGATCAATGAAAAAAATAGGTCACCTTCACCCTCTTTTATCCTGATTCTTTTTCAGTAACAGAGGAGTATTCAGACTGTAGCAGGTCCCCATGCCAGAATGGGGGCACGTGTATAAACGGAAGAGGGAACTCTGTCTGCGCCTGCCGACATCCTTTCACGGGTGACAACTGCACGGTGAAGCTGGTGCAAGAAAACGCTTTAACTCCAGGTATGAAAGCGCATGCGTCCTTGGATTTGCTCGCTATGGTAAACAAAACCACTTCTTGAAAACATTTAGCAATGAATATTTAAACCGGCTTAATATGGACTCGTGAGGGTTAATACGGATTGCCACTGAAACTTACAGAGTAACATACATGATTTACAAGTGAAAATGTCGGCCAGGTAAATGCATATTAATGTACACTTGTTGTCATTTTCAATATTGATATGAGAGATGCAATCATTTTCTTTCCCTGGGCATCTTAAAAGAAAATACAGATGCATATATCTGACTGGTACAAACTCTTTCTCCTCAGACAAGCTGATAAAGAAATACATCTTTGATTCATATCACATACGATTATTTAAACGAAGCTTTAAAAAGTAATTAACAGCATGTCTACCATGAAGTTTAAGTGAATAGTGTCATTCTGACTGGGTGAGGACTGTTAGAGCATGCTCAAATGTACTGAGTAAAACAAAATACCTTTTTGTCCATTTACCTTCATATGTATTGTTTGTTATAAATTAACTTCAAGGGTGTACCATTTCTGATTTTTATATAAAAAATCATGCATTTAAAATATATTTTTTTAATGACCACGAAAATGTATTTCAAAACAGACTTTTCTTAATAATATACTGCATAGCAAAGAGTGAATTTTTTTAGTCTATTATATGAATCTCAGCCTTTGTAAGTACATTTGGCATTAATTACATAGAAAATTGCTTTTGTCTACTTCTCTATAGTGCATATGACTGCATTTGGTTTCCGTTTTAGCCTCTAGAAACTGTTTGACAAGGTGCTGGAAAAATTGTTTCTACATCATGTCAGCTTCAATTCCTACAAGGGGCTTTAAAACATTCTGGCATACCATAATAATCATAGAGTGCTTTGAATTCCTTTATCTCTGGAGAGATCAAAGCAACATGCAAATTAACCTTTGAGGCATTTCTATGAGGGATATATCAAACGCTATTATCGTTCTGTCTTGATCTGAATGGAGAAACTGAGGCTTACAGAGAGTAAATGATTGCAGGTAATTCAGCCAAGAGAAGTGGCAAGCATCCAGACATCTACACCCTTGTTAAAAATTTGATGAATGACCTTGGTTCCTTCCTCCTGCTACCCTTTTTATAACTGTGATAAAATGATAAAGAAATGAGGAAAGACAAAATATGATAAAAAAAAATGAAAACTGACTCCATTTTTTTCCTCTAACAGATTTTTCCAAAGGATCTTATAGATATGCACCGATGGTGGCCTTTTTTGCATCTCACACATATGGAATGACAACGCCTGGTCCTATCCTATTTAATAATTTGGACGTCAATTATGGATCTTCATATACACCAAGAACTGGAAAATTCAGAATTCCTTATCTTGGGGTATATGTGTTTAAGTACACCATTGAGTCATTTAGTGCCCATATCTCTGGATTTTTAGTGGTTGATGGAAGAGACAAGCTTGCATTTGAATCTGAGAATATTAACGGTGAAATGCGCTGTGACAGGGTTTTAACTGGAGATGCTTTATTAGAATTAAATTATGGGCAGGAAGTGTGGTTGCGACTTGTAAAAGGAACAATTCCCGCCAAATTTCCCCCTGCTACAACATTTAGTGGTTACTTGTTATACCGCACATAAATTAGCATGAAAGACAATCACCTTTCCTGAGAAGGAGCCAGTATTTTTATTTATCTTTGCCTGCACATCTGCTGTGTTTTTAGCTTTTCTATATGAAATGAAAATCAGCTTTTTTAATCTGAGTAAGGCTGTAAGTTTGTCTATGTCATAAGGTTATTTGAACATCTTTTGGATAACCTGTACACAAAGACTTTCTTGCTCCTAAAGAGATTTAGTGGCAGAGAAAACAAAGAGCATTTTAACAAATATTTTAACATAATGATTCTTATTCTCTTGTGTTAAGTCGTTTTAATGTAACATAGTCTGATTAAATGGCAATCATTCAGTTTTGTCAGTCACAGTAGTCATTTCCAATAAAATGCTTACCTCTTGTTATTCACTATGTATATAAATACATAACATATATTTTCTAAATTTACAATTCAAATAAATTACTTAAAGACCAAGAAGAGTTGTTTTGTAGTTTTGATTTTGCTCTTCACTATTGGGTTGATCAATTTTATATGTTAAATTTTTCACTTGTAATCAAAATTAAGGAAGTTGTATTTGAAGCTTGAAGTATGCTTAACTATTTTCTCTACCTGTAATAAGAGGCTAAATAATGGACAAAGAGTTGGATATTTACACCTATGTCTAAGCATATATAAGTGGATCTTTTACCTGTGTCCACTGTACAATATCTGCAGGGAAGAATAACAGCTTCCTCTAGTGAGTATCCTTCTTCAGCAGCCCAGGGGGGCCTCCTTATATTCTTATAAAGGGCACGTAAACTTCCAAAATAATACTACAATTTATGGAATGTTCACTCTGTCCTGATTCTCTTCTAAGGAACTTACCTATAACATCTCATTAATTCTGCACAAAAACTCTTATAAAGTGGGTATTATCATTTTTACAGCTGAAGAAACTGAGACACTGAAAGATTAAGGAATGGACCAAACTCCATGACTAGCAAGGACTGAGGCAGGATTTAGAACCAGGCCAGGTCTCCTGGGCCGCCTGTCACACCTCATCTATATTGCCGCCAACAGATCTACCACAAGTTATGTAATAATTTCTTTAGATTGTTTTTAGTGTTTTATTATAACAATATTGTTGTAGTGAATATGAATACCCTTAAACGTACATTTCTTACATATTTGATGAAGTATTTCTGAAGAAAAGTTTCCTATAAGTAATAGTGTAAATAATAATAAAAAAGAATTTTGGCATGGCAAGCATTTTTCATGAATTATTTTTTTTGAATGTTCACTGTAATCCTACGAAGTACTTATTAAACTTATGAGATACATACTAAGTATTATCATCCTCTTTCCACTGATGAGAAACTCAGGCACACAGAGGGTAATTACAGCAAATTCTGGGGAGTTTGTGGAATAAAGGATAAGCATTTTTTTTTCATTTTGATAAGTACTGTCAAATTACCCTTGAAAAGTTTTTGCCAATCCATAGTCCATTTTGTTCATGTGGAAGAGTATTCTTTATCCCCTATGCGCCCTCATTAAAATTCATGTTTTTTTTTTAAATATTGCCAATCTAGAAGGTGAAAATGGTATTTTCTTATGGATGAAACTTGGAAAGATTTCAGATTTGCCAAAACTTGACAGCATCTGTCCATACAAAGGTACGTATGTGAATGTTCATGGGAGCTTTACTGTGACAGCCAAACTAGGTACCACGTAGTTGTCCCGTAACAGAGGAATGGTTAGGCAAACTCTAGTATATGCAGATGCAGACTGCCAAGAAATAAAAAGGAATCCACACGTAATAACATGTATGAAACATAATAATTACATGGAAGAAGATTTCAAACTGTAGCCTGATAAAACTTAGTCAACCCTACAGAAAACCATGGAATGTTTTTTTTTTTGAATTGACATATAATGGAAAGTTTAGTTAACATTCATCACTTCACATAGTTATATTGTTTTTTAGTGATGAGAACATGTTTTTATGTCTGTCACCATACAGTACACTACATCAAAAACTAGTGATGAGAACGTCTAGGAATTACTCTTGAGCAACTTTCAAATACACAATTTAATGTCATTAACTTTAGTATTGCCCATCAGAATGTCTCATGTTGAGCCGAAATAGCTCACAGAGCCTCACAGAGTAATGTGAGTTGGATATTGACAGGTGGAGGTTGGTGACTCACAACTTCTGTTATGGGTAAATGTGTTTTCAAAAATCTTCGGAAAATTTTGATAGTTTCTTTAAGTCCTGCTTAAAATTAACACCATGATCTAAAATGATTTTATTTTTTCAAGTACATAATTGTACTTGAAACATAATTTTTGTCTTAAAATATACTTTCAACATAGGTTCAGTGATATCGATGTACTTCGAAATTAGCAGAACAGGACTCCTGGGTGGCTCAGTTGGCTCAGCATCTGTCTCTTGGTTTCAGCTCATGTCATAATCTCAGGGTCATGAGATCGAGCTCCGCGTTGAGTTCTGCACTCAGCGAGAAGTCAGCTTAAAGATATTTTACCCTCTGCCCCTCCCAACTCTCTCTCTCTCTCAAATAAATAAAATCTTAAAATATTAGAAAAGAAGAACGTTAACCATTTGACAATATTGGTCATTGCCACGCACAGTTTAGTTAATTAATTTTATAATTAGATAATCAAGAACATGTAGCATGAAATGATACCTTGGTGTTGGAATTTTAATGATATAATTCTTTATTTTTGTACACGTTTTAGAAATACACGGATGACAAATTACTACCGATAGCAAAGAGGCATTGTAGCAACTTTTAAGTTGCTATGATTTGTTTGGCAATTTTTTTTTAAATCCACCCAAAAAAATGTAAGACAACTAATATATTTCTACTTGTCATGGCCAAACTTACCCATGTGTAAAAAAATGCAGCACTGGGGTTTTCTTAGTTTCTCCTATGGAGACAGAGACTTTCATGGATATTATTTTGTAGTTGAATTCCAAAGCCCTTCTCTGTTGCTAGACCTTCCTGTCCAGCAAGCTCCCGAAGTAGGGTAGCACCCCAGTTACTGATGACAATCTTATATCTATTAATTCATCAATTATTGAATAAATACCTACTGTGTGACAGGCAGGATAAATCATATTTTTAAATAATATAAAAATAAATATCAAATAAATCAGTACAGACAGATATTGCATTTGAAATACATTATCCAGACTCATGCTGACATTTATTACCACTGAAATCATGAGTAGCTTTGTAAGGATGGAAAATGGATCTTTAATAACCATCCCCTTCTTTTTCTGAATTTCTGATCAAGCTTCCATTACCTCTTTTGGATCTCTCCAGCAATTGAAGAAGTTCATATTCAAAGCCGGGTGTGCCTAAATTGCTCTTCCTTACTCTCTTTCATCAGTCAAAAGTCTTATTTTGGAAGAATGAGCTAATGCCATTTCAGCATTAAGAAATTACCATCTAAATTTATTAAAATAAGCGACGTTGATTTTCAGGTGACTAGCCTATTTACTCTCCTTAGAGGGGATTGTTGTCATTGTTCATCTGTTTCAAAATTGAAATTTACTGAATCAAATTAATTTCTAATGTGTAGAAGCTCAACTACATTATATATAAATATGTTATTTATGTATTATGTATTTATATTGGCATTATATATGCATTCAGCTATATAACTTAAATTTTTATTTATCTAATATTTATAATATAAATATATATCTTTATCTAATACATAAATTATAATATATATTTATAAAACTTAAGGTTTTGATCACATATTTTTCATTCAAGTTTATAGAAAATGTATAGACAACCTGGTACTTTTTTTTTAATAGCTATTACTGTCAAATTTCCATTATTAGAAACTAGTTGAGTAGTATTTTTCATCCTCATCAAATGCAATTTTTAATGTAATACAATTTTCCTTATTATTCAAACCTATTCTTCTATCCTCTATCCTTCTAAGGCACATGCAGAACCCATTAAAGCAGGAATGATAAGCCTGACCTTTTTAGACTGTACATTTAGTTGAGTGGATCTCCCCTGTCAGAGGCAAAGATGTTTGCTGCCCCAGTGGTTTCAAATCCAAGGTTTCATCAACAAGCTGAGAAGTATTATAAAGCTACTTCCCTTGAGAGCTTTTGCCACAGCTCAGTGAGAATCTTCAATGAGTTATAGTGTGCTTGTGTTTAGAGAAAACAACAACAAAGTAACATTCATTTCTCTGGGCTGACATCCTAATTAAACAATCCCAAACTCTGGAAAAAGTGCAAATTTTGGAGTTTTCATACTTTTTTTCATGGATTGCTTCATGAATTGTTAAAGGCTTTAGTCAAAACATTTTACAGTTACCAAGTGTTGAATGTAGTAATATTTATAATATTTTAAAATATTATTTACACTGTTTAAAAAATACCAGTATATGACTGATCCTGGTTAAAATGTGATTCCTATTAGAATCAAATAAATCTTTACAACATCAAGCCCACTGAAGACCACAGGGGAAAATGCTCCATGACATAATCTAGGAGTTAGTGCGTTTTTGTTCTTGTTTTAAATTTTCAGTGTCTTTTCAGTCTATCTGAACCTAGATCCAAAAACTGGATTCAAACATTTATTTAAATTTCTTATTTTTTAGATTAAAAAAATACTATATCAAATTCATTCAAGTTAAGAGTGAGAAAACTCCATGACATAACCCAAAGAGTGGGTGTTTTTAAAAATACTACTCTACTTTACTCACTTCAGCCACTAATAAAAAAATGGCTCACTAGATTCTTCTTACCAGGATATGATTACAAATATTTCCTAAACTTTTTTTTGTAATTTACTCCCCCTCATTTATCTTTGCCACCACCACGATTACCACTAAAGCATTTGATGGTGCATAATTTGTATAAAGAGGACCACCTGTGTATTCCTTTATCTCTATGAAATCTGTAGATTAGGAGGACAGTAATTTGTCAGAAAACACGTAGGAAAAATTCATTTATTTATATTACCTAGTCATTTCCGAAAATGATTTAAGGTTGCTAGATGGATAATATATTATAAGAGATATATTAAATTTTGACAAAGATACTGGCTACTTATACATCAAATATATGTCAAGATCCCGTACTTTTTAATTCTAATTTCTTAGATATGCTCATATGCACTGATTTTCATGATTTATCACAGAGTTATCTTGCTGTTCACAGAGAGTATCCCACAGAGATGCCTCCCACAGCCTCAAATCCTCTTTCAATTCCCTACTCTCCCTTACTCCCTCTCTCATCATTGTAGATTTGCTATTTAACAAACATGTTTAGATCTCTTTAATCCTGCTGAGGAGCCAGCTAAGTAGTGTGGAAATTGTTCTGCAGGTGAAATTTAAAAGACCCTCCAGAGAGCACGTGTCTTTTTAATGCAACTTCCATTGCCCTTTCTGAATCTTGTCATTAAATCTTTTGAATCAGAATTCTATTTCATACATTCTAATTCTATTTCCTTTAAATGGTTAGCACACCGAGAGGTCATCAGTGAGTCTTAGTCTATCACACAGATTTCTCTACACTAACAGCAAACTCTAAACTCTATCCCCGGGAATGAATAGGGCAATAACCAAAGATGATCACAGCATTTCTGTATCATTTTGGCTTCTCTTTTCCCAGGGATATACTCAAAGTAGAACATGTTTGAGAAAACAACACTTATCTATCCTAAAGGCATTCTTGAGTTTCATAAAAAAAAAAAAAAATTAAGAAATACATTGTAGATATCATGGAGCAATACTGGGATCTGAAAACTGATTCTGTAGTCTGTTTTGAAAAATGGACAGACTCTAAGATACCTATACCGCATCTGAGAGTTCCATGAGGCCTACTGATAAGGTTCTTGGCACTGTAGCTAGTGGAAGTTCATTGATATTAGTAAATGTACAGAATAGGCTGGGAGTGTGGAAAGAATTAAATGCCTTAAATTCATTAATTAAAATTTAGAAATTTAGAAAAGTCTCTAGGAAAATTTGTTTTATGCAGATTAATGAAGATGTACCTGAATTTGTAATCATCAATCCCCAAATTATTCCAATTTTTCTTCTTTTTTAATCTAGAAAATTAAAAGGTGGCATCTGTATTTGGCTCTTTGTTAGAGGTTTTAGGTCTATGATGAAGACATCAAATTTTCTCAAAATGCTCTCATTTTGGATTGCAACAGATAGCTACTACATGCCCTAGATATAACCTTAATATATTCATGCAGTTTTGTCAACAAGATACATCTTTTTCATACCAGTGGAAACATTATCTTGGCAAGTGACCTTGTGAGAAAACTATTCTCTGTAGAGCCAGTTACCACCTCAGGGAAAATGATCACCTTCAAGAGTAAAGAATTAGACAGAATTTCGTCTGCCATTCTCTTTTTGAAGTGTACAAAACCCTGTTACTAATCTCCCTTATATCACTACAGTTTAAAGGTTATAACATCATTTTCCCCTACAATTATAAAATCAAAAACAACACAAACTTCAGAGAGAAAACTCCTGTATATTTTCTCTCCCTATTGCTTCTGGAGGCTATCTGTCAGAAAGTGGACAACAGAGACATGAAGAAGAAGAACGAGAAACAAGAGAAAATCAAAAATGACGAGGAAGAGGAAGACGGTGGGAGAAGGGGGTGTCAATGAGAGTAGAATGACAGGAAAAAGGAGAAGGAGAAAAAAAGCAAGAGCCAAATGGGTCAGTGGTGAGAGAGGTGATGAACAGACACAGGATGAGAGAGTGAGGAAGAATGAAAAACAACTGAGTTGTAAGATACTGCTACTACTTCATCAACTTCTTTCTAGCCCAGATAATATAAAAAAACTAGCAGAAGAAATTTATTTTTTAAAAGATTTATTAATTTATTTATTTGAGAGAGAGAGAGAGAGAGAGTGAGTGCATGGGTTGGGGTAGGGGCAGAGGGAGAAATTCCCAAGCATGCTCCCCACAGGGCCTGGGGCCTGACAAGTGGCTCCATCCACAACTCATGAGCTAAAACCAAGAGACTGTTGCTCAACTAACTGCGCCATCCAGGCTCCCCCAGAGGAAAATTATGATAGGGAAATTACTGTTAATACTTACCCAGATGCCATTTTGAAAACCTGTGAATTGGTCTTGAAAAAAATTGAAGATATATATTGCCCTTTGGACTTTGTGGAAAATGCTATTCTCTGAATAATTGTAACACTAGCTTCACAAACTAGGAAGGAAAGGAACACAATTACTCCCTATCTCCCGAAACTCTTTGTGGTTAACGTGTTTGCATTTTTTCTTCCTTTGTTTTTTTTTCTTTCTTTTTTTTTTTAAGATTTTATTTATTTATTTGACAGAGAGAAACACAGCTAGAGAGCAAACACAAGTAGGGGGAGTGAGTAAGGGAGAAGCAGGCTTCCCACTGAGCAGGGAGCCCAATTTAGAGCTTGACCTCCACACTCTGGGATCATGACCTGAGCCAAAGGCAGACGCTTAACAACTGAGCCACCTGGGCGCCCTTTCCCTTGTTTCTTAAAACACAGCAAATTGTCAGACAAATTGTCTAACAAGAGAGGAACTTAGCACCCCACACATTTTCTTTTAGTAGAATCCCAAGATTTTTCCCAATAACATGATTACCAGTGTGTTGTTCAGAATACTTCTTGAAGTCCTATGAAGCAACTCTGTAAATTAAAATAAAAGTCATGGATGGGGTAAGTGGGCACATTTTTTTTTTTTAAATAAGTGGAGCTTAAGCTTCAGTAATGGAATTGAGTTTCTGCACAGGCATTGCCGCTGAGTAAATGTAGGAAGTTAGCAGATTTAGACTTTCTATGTTTTCTGAGCTCTAAAAGTGAAGAAAATGCTATAGACTTTTAAAAAAATTTCCTAGAGTAGTGGCTTTAAAATGAATCTGCTCTGAATTCAGATTGCCCTTAATATAAAAAGGTTCTGCCCAAAAGTTGATCAGAAAATGATTATAATAATATGTACTTCTCTCTCCAAAACAGTTTCTAAAAGATAAAAGAAAATTTCCATCTGAAATAAAATTTCATTGATTTCACCTGCATCTCTTTTGGAAAAGGAGAGACTACTGGTAAACAAACATATAAATAAATAACTGGGGTTATTGTGGGGGTGGAGCCTGGGAGAGATTTTTGTAAAATCTCAAAACAGATATCAGAGGCACATTCTGATTTTCCCTTCCTGATGTAGAACACTGTCCAAGATTAAAATGACAGTTTTTCAGAATGAATAGAAAGATACTCTGGAGGTTACCCTATTTTGTTTTCCAAGCCCTTGCTTGGAAAAGGTACAAAAATAAGAGTGATTCTGTTCCTTTTCTGCTCACTTCACATCTTACTTTGACCTCTGGATTCCCTCTCCCTTTCCCCCACATGTCTTCAGGTGCCTCTCAAACACTGTCACTGATCCAGAGACCAGGAAGCTCCCAGGTGCATACAAATGGTATTTGCAGTACCTGAGAACTAGCCCCAATTCCCTCTCCCAGGTCCCACTGGCAGGAACTTTTATTCATTTCTCCCCCCACATCCACTCCTTCTCTGTGAAAGGCAAGCCTCAAGGCAGATCATCTTCCCATTACCCAACAGTTTTATTCTCTATGTGAGCCTCTGAAAGGCTGCAGAGAATGTCTGGCCTGTGCTAGTGAAAGGAAAAGCTTTGGTCTTTAACTTTCATGATCCTGTTTCTTCTGTAACTCCTGTCTCCACTTTCTCCTCCCCCTTGCCCCTCCCCCACCCCTCTTCCTCCCTGGTTTCCTTCTTGTTTTTCTTGTAGATCTAACCGCCAGTGTTTTCTCTGCTTCTCTCCCTATTCATCTTCGGCTCCCTCCCGTCCATTGTCCATTCTCCTTCCCACTCTGCACTTCTTACACAATTTCCCGTTAAGCATCATCTAAAGAATGGACAGATTATAAAACCCTGATGATCATTTTGTCACGTTTATTTTTATCCTGTATTTTCTAAGGTCCAATAATAATTCAAAATACTCCCTAGGAAGTATTATGTTTTCAATGAAATTTATTTTCATTGTGTACAATAGTGAAGCAGGCCCTTTTTTTCCTTTAAGAAAGTATTACTGCTAATGTGCTGCCAATAGGATTCTATAGCTATCTAAATAAATTAAGCTGTCATCTGAGCAGTATATTTCAAAGACATAATTTAACATCACTATTTACAAATTGCATCCAGTTTAAGCAAAGAGGCTATATTACTTATGTAGGTGAAATATTTGTCACGTGAGAAAAAACATGGAATGACCAAAAAAAAAAAAGACTGTCTCCATAAAAAAACAATAGCTACCTTTATAATCAAGTAATATGAACATAATACACAACTAAATAAAATTACGTATTTATGTATGTATGTATGTATTTATTTGACAGAGAGAAACACAACTAGAGAGGGAACACAAGCAGGGGGAGTGAGAGAGGGAGAAGCAGGCTTCCCGCTGAGCAGGGAGCCCCACTTGACTTGGTGCTGGATCTCAGGACCCTTAGATTATGACCTGAGTGAGAAACCAAATATTTGACACTTAACCAATCGAGACACCCAGATGCCCCTAAATGAAATTATTTATAATAGTGGATGAAGAAATCCTTGAGGTAAATTAGCAACCATACAAAAAAGGTCCCAGTCAAAAAATTTGTTCCTAAGTACCAGAAGCCTTTTGAGTATACAGGGCTAACATTATTGAAAATCAGTACATTTCAATTGATGAAGATTAAGCATGATGAATGCTTGATTGTCTCCGATGAAATCACATGTGCTAACGGAACATCTGTTACAGCCTCCCTTCTTGTTATTTTATTGCAAATGTACAACCTATTGCAATTAAAATAACATGATTAAAATTATAGACGTTTTGAATAAAGGATAATTTATAGACCTCTCTAAATAATCAAACCTACTTTGCAAATGACTGAAATTTTAAAAAAGAAAAGATTTCTGATACCCTATACATATTGCTTTTCATGACAAAGAAACACTGGTATTTAGTATTTATATTCAGCATAGCTACTATAGAAATTTAAAGAAAAATGGTAGGGGGAGAAAAAGAATCTTATAATCAGAAATCTGCAATACCTACTTATTTGTTATTTTTATTAAAGCCATTCACAAAGTTTTAACATTATTTTTTCTTGATGTTTGCAATGTTCACAAGGTCCAACCCAAAGGCCAACATATAGCAGGCTTTTATTTATTATTTGTTTACTGAATGCTTGACTTGAGAAATAAATGTATGAGCGAAGTATTCATAAGACATATGTTTTCACTGTGCACAAATATATCGTATTGCCTGAAAAGTAACTTCAACAGAAGGATGCTATAAAAATTGCCTAATTTATATATGCAGGTGGCTGAAATAGTAAAAGTCATATTAAATGTTTATAAAAACTATCTTTTCCCTATAACTGCAGTTGCCTCTAATCATCTGTCTGTTCAGTATAACAATTAAATTAAATCTGCGGAACTGGATCAAACTCAAATAGAAGCTTATAAAAATCATGTATAAACTACAGGGGCGCCTGGTTAAGCCACTGCCTTCCACTCAGGTCATGATCCTGGAGTCCCGGAATCAGAGTCTGACATTAGGCTCCCAGCTCCGCGGGGAGTCTGCTTCTCCCTCTGACCTTTTCCCCTCTCATGCTCTTTCTCACTTTCTCTATCTCTCAAATAAATAAAATCTTAAAAAAAAAGAATTATTGGGGCCCCTGGGTGGCTCAGTTGGTTGAGCGACTGCTTTCGGCTCAGGTCATGATCCTGGAGACCTGGGATCAAGCCCCACATTGGGCTCCCTGCTCGGCGGGAAGCCTGCTTCTCCCTCTCTCGGTCCCTCTACTTGTGTTCCCTCTCTAGCTGTGTTTCTCTGTCAAATAATTAAATAAAATCTTTAAAAAAAGAAAAAAAAAGAATTATTTATAAACTACAGTTTGACTACCTGCATGTTTCATTGTTTTATTCCTTACATCAAATTTTCCGACCAGAATTCATCACAGATTGAGATGCCAAGATCATCAGGTGTTCCTTTCTTAACAAGGTTGGAAATTGAGACAGGGAAACTAAAGGGACTCCCTGAAAATCCACTTTGTTTTCCTCCTTTCCCTGCCTCTGTTCTTGCTAGATCCTAGACACCCGCCTCACACACGTCTTACACAATAAATAATGTATGTCCTCCTGGTAAAGGTCAGAGATTTAATAATTTCTTTGGTCTTCCACAACAATAGATAACATCTAAAGAGTGAGTGGGCAGAGTCAGCATGAGTGTTTTCCAAGACCACTGACTCACCAGGACCCCTGGCTCCAGGGCATAAGTGGCTTAAGGAGAACATCTAAACACTTGTCTTTGTTCCTGGATGCCTGAGAAGACAGGTGCACCAGATCACCATCCTCAATAAAAACCCCAGGTCCCAAGCAAAGAAAAGAATCACTCTTCTTTCCTTTCTGAGTCTCCCAGATGCTATCTGTTTCTACACTCTCTCTACATCTTTAATAAACTCTACTCCCACTTCCTCTCAAGTCGTGTTGATTTCCATTCTGCGCAAAGCCATGGATCCCCTTGCTGGTCATGCTGGATCCCCCTCTGGGTCCTCAGAGCTGGCCTGCCTGCCCCAAATTCAGCTGTCAGGTGGTCAATCCTAAAGGTCACACATAGTGTATGGGAGAGGCAGTCTATAAAGGACGGGGGATCTGATGGGCAAGGAGTGACTGTGTTCAAAGGGCATTTTACAGACTTCCCCATGCCTCATTTTCTTTATCTGTAAATAGATATAAATATTAGTTCCTACTTATTAAGATTCTTACTCGGATGACAGTGCATGTAAAGCATTAAACACAATGGCTCGCACTTAATAAATCTATGGCCAGCTAGCACTGTCATGCTAGAAAGAAGAATGTGAAGGGGAAAGAGGGATGCACAGAAGAGATGACTAGCAAGCTCTCAATAACTGCTTATTGTTGGATTCAAGTTTTAACAAAGAGAGGAAAAGCAACAAGGCGAATAGAATTAGTAGAATAAGAAAGCTCATGAACATGAACAGGGCAAAAGATACCATGTTATCAGAAAAAAAAAACTTGTACAAGCATAGTGTGACAGACTGAAAAACTGAAGGGCAAAAAATGGATTAAAAGATAGTCACAGGGGGCGCCTCCGTGGCTCCGTGATTAAGCCTCTGGCTTCAGCTCAGATCATGATCCCGGAGTCCCTGGATCTAGCCCTGCATCCGGCTCCCTGCTCAGCGGGAAGCCTGCTTCTCTCTCTCTCACTCCTGCTGCTTGTGTTCCCTCTCTGGCTGTGTATCTCTCTGTCAAATATATAAAATCTTAAAAAAAAAAAGAAAAGAAAAGAAAAGAAAAGAAAAAGACAGTCACGCACCCTGGATTGCATACATCCAAAAGTGAAGTTTCCCTCCATTTTGACGTTAGTCTGTACTTTCTAACTGATGAAGTTCTTCTTTCCAGCTAATCTCTTAACTCTGACAAAAGACCCGGAGGGCAAGGCATCCTGAGACTGGGACTGAAATTACCCCCTCAAGGAACAGGGGCTGCCCTGACATCAGCAAGCCCCCACGCGGCTGACCCCAAGACAAGGAGCGATTTGACCTTCACTTCCCACCTGCACACACCCTTCAACCGTCGTCCCATGTTTTCCTTATATAAACCTAGAAGTAGTTGGGGCACTTTGGAGACTGTCTTTGAGATCTTAATCTGGCGTCTTCTGCTGTTGGTCGCATTGAACTAAATTCCTTTCCTGTTTTACCGCCACTCCTCTCTTTGCCTTTGGGTTCTGTCGGCAGTCAGTGGCTGAATGTGATTTGTTTGGGACTCCTGGAGCCAGGTGTTCTCGCACTCTTGGGCCCCAGTTATAATTCTGAAATGAAATAGCCTCTTACCTCAACCTGAGCTGTTTAGGGAAAAGACATAGGAAATGAAGGCACATGAAGAAAAAAATTATTCGTTGGACTTCAGATACTATATTAATTCACCATTTTTTTTTTATATTTAGTGAGATGTTTTAACCTTGCAGGGTTGTTAAAAAAATAGGTTATTTACAAAAGAATATGAAAAAAAATCATTACCAAAATAAAAAAAGAAGAATTTTCCATGTAAGTATATTTTACTCTAGGTGTTACATGAATCATAAATGCCAAAATAACAAATCACAGAGAACAGATAGAAGTTAAAGCTATGGAACTTCACAAGCTGTTCTAATGCATCAAAATTGCACAAAAATTAAGGAAATAATTTTATATTGCTAAAAATTGTTTGGTTCAGTATTGGTAAAGTGCTTCATAAACTTTCTTTAACTGAACTATCTAAAGTAAGAATTTTCAAATGTTGGATAAAAATATTCATCTCCCCCTCTAGCACACTGGAAAAGACAAGAAAGGAAAACAGATTAACTAAAAGGTTTTATTTAAGAGTCAGCTTGTATAATGGTCACAAACAAGTTTGCTTAGCTCAAAAGCTGTTTTGCCACTTACTTGCTATATAACTTAGTCTCTCTGAGTCTCAGTTTTATCTTCTATAAAATTAATAATAATAACAGGTAACTCAGAGTGTTGGTGCAGGGATTGAATAAATTAATATGTAACATTTAGAACAGTAATGCTACATAATTAGAACTCTTGGAGAGTTCGCTAGCAGTTTTTCTGAAATTCTTCACTTAAGAAATGATGGCAACAAATAATTAACAACCTCAAAGTTCAGAAAATGTGATACAAACCTTTTGGGTGTCAGTACAGTGTTTCTCAGGGTTGTCCACCTCAATTTATTATCTAACAAAATATTTGTTCCTAATTTCAAAGAGATTTCACTTGAAACAAATCTTTGGAGATTCTCTAAATCTTTCCTGAAACAAATATAAGGACAAAGCCATAGAAAATACTTTATAAGAAATCTCTTGAGTAAGCCAACATAGAACAGAAACATTCAGATACGAAAATGAATTTCCCACTCATGATTTCTTTCTATTTCTGTTGCCCTGCTAAACAAAGCTTTTTTACATGATGAAGTTCTTCGCCTATGGTACAGGTAAATCACAGATTTCAAACTTAATCCACATGGATTCCTGCATGGATTTAGTTATCTGTCACTCAAGCAGAGGGTCAGAAATGTTCCGAGTAGCTATTTCACAGAGTGGTACAATCCACTTGTGATGTGGGTGATATAATAAGAAATACATATTTGGTCTTCATCTCAGGTTCGTGGCAGAGAGTTCCTAAAACCCTTCTAAATTCCTTGAGTGATATGGTTGAGCCTAGTGTCTTTTGTTATTCATAAGCCCTGTTCAACCACCCCTGAGTTTATATTAATTAGATGGCTGATGGCTGGAACCCTACAAAGCTTTAGGATGAGGGCTGGTTGCCAGAGGAACCAACCATATGATGAAAGGGTTGAAACTTTCAGCTCTACCCACTGGAGTTCTAGGAAGTATGAGGGACTGAAGATTGAGTTAATCATTAATGATCAGTGATTAAATCAATTGTGTCTAGGTAATGGAAACCTCTATTAAAACTTTAAACCAAGGGTTCAAAGAGCTTCTGGGGTGATGGACACATCTGCATGTGGGAGTGTAGGTATACCCCAAATTTTATGGAAACAGAAACTCTTGCACTTAGGACCCTTCCAGTCCTTACCCTACATACCTCAGAATCTGATTGTTTATCTGTACCCTTTATAACAAGCTGGTAATAGTAAGTAGAGTTTTTCTCTTGAGTTCTGTGGGCCACAATAGCAAATTATCAAGCCAGAGAAGGAGGTCATGGGGACTGTAAGTCTGTAGCTAAATTGGACAGAATTGTGGGCAATCTGAGGACCTATTACTCGTGAGTGATTGTCATTTAAAGGTGGGGAGGCAGTCTTGTGGGATTGAGCCCTTAACCTGCAGATCTGTGCTAACCCTGAGTAGTTGGAGTCAGAACTGAATAAAATTGTAGACACCCAGTTGGTGTCCACAGAGACTATGGAATTGCTTGGTGTGAAAAACCCACATATTTGGTGTCAGAAATGTTCTGCATAGATAAAAAAACAGATCAGAGTAGCAGACCACTATAAAAAGGTATTCTGAGCAAAGGAGTATTGATGAAAGAAGAAGCATATTAAAACAACCCAACATCCATTGACAAAGAATGCAATTAGGTAGAGCAAGACGGGGCTAGAATTAACTAGGTTAAGACTGACTCAATCATGCTGTCACATTACTGATTTGGCAGAGAGAAAGAAAAGCAACAAGATGAAAATTGGCAATGAATTAACACAAGATACTATGTTTGTTTGTTTTTTGGTCACATATATACATATACATCTGAAAAACTGAAGTACAGGAGTGGGGGGGAAGCACCAAGAGAAAATGGTTTTGTTCTCTGGATTTCCCATTCACTTCTGAATTGTAAATGTGTCATTAACCTCTAGTAAAACAGTCAGTCTGTGAGGAATAAGCTGGATATTTAAAATGAGAGCATAGACAAGGGAAAATGTAATAGGAAATTATTTCCTGAAATTCAGAATTTCATAAATATTTTGTTCTACTTAGAGGTGAGAATAATAACACTGGCATGAATTATAATATGATTATAGATTAAAACTTTTTATTATATAAAAATGCCTGATTTTGAGAGAAATCACCATGGTAATATTTTATTATTGTTTTATGATGTGGTCACTTGACTATAACAAAATACTGGGGAAAAAATTCCACTTGACTTTTAATAAGAAGAAAGGGCCAAGTTACTTGTCAGGTGGAATGATATCAATCTGCCACAAACACTAGTGTCAAATCCGCTTCCCTTTCTCCTTGTACTGGCTCCTCTTCAGGGGAAACCTGACTCCTGACTTAGTGATCCTATCTATGCAGGGAACACAACACTCTGAGGAATCTAATTTGGTCACACTTCTCAACACTTACCCCCCAACTTCTTCCCTCTTATGTCTTCTTCTCTCTTGGAGAGAGCAGCTCCCTCACACAGGTTTTTCTATATCATTGAGAATAAAAAATGTCTTCATTAAGTCTGGTCATTTGATCTGTCATGAATTAGGAGACAATACAAAGAGCAGAGATACAATTAGACTGAGGCAACATTTTTGAAATTATTCCAAAAAATCCATTTGCGTAGTATGGAAAGCTATAATAGCTCTTAAGCCACACAATGGACTGCAGAGTTCATTCTCTGAAAAACAAAACAAAACAAAACTAAACTAAAACAGAAAAAGGATGCATCAGTATGCAGTGGCATTTATATTGAGGAGACCACAACTGCTTAATACAAAAAGAAGTCACTAAAAAGAAGTTCTCATGCTGATTTTTAAATTAGGAAATTAATAAGTCATAAAATAATAACAAATTTAATAAATTATTTTAAATAATAAATTGAATTAGAAATTATTAAATTAAGGAGAATAATATGGTGACTACCCTATTGTAGTTCACAGTCTTTGACATTCCCCAAACACTGGATCCCTTCAGATATTAAAAGGGTATGCAGCTTTGTACATATCCACAAGGTTCTTTTCTCTGGGTGGAGACAAATCAGTAATTGCATGCAGAATTTAGATGATATACAAGTAATCCAGTTACATTAACAGTAGAAATTAAAAGAGAAGAGTATTTCATAGAAAGGGGTATCTAGGAATTATCCTGCCTCTGTATACTTTATTGGATGGTGGGGGTTATTACATAATGAGAAGTCTATTCCATTTTAAGGCACATATCTTATTCTCAGCATTAAGGTAAAATACATTTCCCGTTATTCTCACAAGTGAGTTTAGTTCAGTTACAGAGAGTCACATAGAAGATAAATGGCCTTGCTATTTCTCCTCAGTGCCTCTTTCCAAGTGTCCCATCCAGAAGGGAATGCTGTATTCCAAGGATAATTCAAATGTCATGTGGGACGAAGCTCTGAACGGGAACTGTCAGGGTTGTCAGGCTCTTGATCCCGAGATTGCAAATGTCCAGCCCTCAAAACTTCCAGTTTTCCTGAAAGTGTCACTCAAGGATCACTTTAGATAAGACTATAGACATCTTTCCCCACTTCTGTAACAGCTGAGATCTAAAATTTAGAGCCTATTTCACATATTCAAGACATTTCTATAGACAAAATTGAAACACTGAAATTAATGGTAAAATTTAGTAACTATAAGCAAAATCAATTAACCATATGCTAATACACATAATTTATATAAAATATATTGTGATGGGCTGAACTGAATTTGAATATCAAATTCATATGTTGAATTTGATATGCCCAAGTACTTCAGAATGTGACGGTATTTAAGAGGTAACTAAGTTAAGGGGCGCCTGGGTGGCCCAATCGTTAAGAGTCTGCCTTCGGCTCAGGTCATGATCCCAGAGTCTTGGGATCCAGCCCCACATTGGGCTCCCTGCCCGGTGGGAGGCCTGCTTCTCCCTCTCTCACTCCCTCTGCTTGTGTTCCCTCTCTATCTGTCGAATAAATCAAATCTTAAAAAAAAAAAAAAAAGAGGTAACTAAGTTAAAATAAGGTATTTAGGATGGGCCTAATCCTTTGACTCATGTCCTTGCACTTAGAGGGGCATGGTCTCAGGGGAAAGACCAGGGGAAGGCACAGTAAAAAGGTAGCCATCTGTAAACCAGAGAGAGAGGCCTCACAAGAAACCCAACTGCCAACATCTTGATCTTAGATTTTTTTGCTACCAGATAAAATAAATTTCTGTTATTTAAGCCACTTAGTCTGTGGAATTTTGTTATGACAGCCCTAGAAACTAATACATATATATTATATATAACCTCATATATACATGTATTAATTATATACAGTATATAGTGATATATAAATTAATATGTGATATATATTATATATTAATGATACATAATATTAATTTATATGTTAATATAAATTGTTAACATTATATCTATATCTGTATCATCTATACCTATGAATGGTCCAATTGGGTGAAGTTGCTTGGAGGAGGTATTGAGTTCAATATAGTTTATTTATGTCAGCAAGCCAATTTTTAGAAGTATTTGCCCATAATGGAAAACATTAACTGTGAATTAAAAAAATAATAGAATGCAGAGATCATTTCTCATAGATAGCTGATAGAGGATGTTTAATTCTACTTTGCTATCAAGCAATTTGCCTTCTCCAGCCAAGAGCATTTTAAAAAGTGCTGACAATGCGCTTACACAATTGTCTCCAACCTAACAACCTTAATGAGAAATTTCTATCTTTGTTCTGATCTTTCCATGGCATGACGGCAGCCTCTTTCAGAGTACTGTACCAATCATTTGCTCAGGTATGCTGATCACAGCATGCTGTCAACTTCTACATTGTTGGTCCTGTGTATTGTATTTGACATACTTGATCATGGGTCCACACATTCCTCTATAGCAGATGTTATTGCCTTAAGTAAGGCTATTCTTTACTCATGCAGTTTATATAGCACTTACTGCTAAAATTGCTGAAGTCCTCCCATTTGTTTTAAACATATCATTAAGACCCGTGGGATTTAATTATTGAACAAAAGTGGCTCTGGAATGGTTGAATCTCAGTTACATTCTCCTTTTAAGAACATCATTCTGAAGTACAGTTTCAGTTGACATTGTTATATTTACGATATATGAATTTATTTCTCATCTCTCAAAAAGCAATTTAAAAATAGATTAAGTGCCTGGGTGTCATTTGTAAAGTAAAATTGTGAACACCCATCCATTACCTGAATGGTGCTTTATAATTCCCACTTTTGCACGAGTTGTATTTATTCAACAGCTATAGGAACATTTTGATTTGTATATTTAGTGACAGCAACAAACTTTCCTGGATCCTACTATAGTTAAGATTGAAAACATTTTGGCACTTTCCTTCTTTTAAACGCTTCCAAAAGTGGAATCTTAGAATAACATCATATTAGGCAACTTATATAAAACTTATGAGTCTACCAGGTAGACATTGTTATGCCCTATTTTACCTAAGAAGTTACTGAGACACTCAAAAAGTTTAGACTAGGGGCTGCTCGGTGGCTCAGAGGATTAAGCCTCTGCCTTTGCCTCAGGTCATGATCTCAGGGTCCTGGAATAGAGTCCCACATGGGGCTCTCTGCTCAGCGGGGAGCCTGCTTCCCCCTCTTTCTCTGCTTGCCTCTCTGCCTACTTGTGATCTCTCTGTGTCAAATAAATAAATAAGTAAAATCTTTTTAAAAAAAAGCTTAGACTATCTACGACTCTGAACTGAATTGGATGTGAGAGGAAGGATATGAACCATGTCTGATGCCAAAATCCACTCTCTTCCCTATTTTGCTACACTAACAAAGAACTCCTATTAAGATAATTGGGAATGAAATCTAAAGACTTCATTATTTTGAAATCACCTAAAGATTCATTATTTTATAGTTGATGTTATTCCATAAACCAGATGCCTCAAAATAGCTATTTAAATCCACACAGCTGGGGGGG
>PITA01021080.1:0-33457 GCA_004023965.1 Spilogale gracilis | reverse complement strand
AGGAAGGAAGGAAGGAAGGAAGGAAGGAAGGAAGGAAGGAAGGAAGGAAGGAAGGAAAGAAAAAAGGAAGACAGAAAAAAGGAAAGAAAGAAATGGGTCATAAAGGATAAATCTTCCTTTCAGAAAATTTCTAAATAATAAGTTTAAAAGAAGGAAATAGAAAATTACTATTAGAACATTGCAGTAATGGTTGTGTAGGCAAGTAAGAAAAGTGCATATTTGCATATCCTCAACATACCTCCACCAAATATTTTTTAAATACTGAGATACATAGGTCTACAAATCCTTGATACTCCTTTCTCTGGGAGGTAGTATATTCCTTTCCCCTTCAGCATATCCTGAGTTTAGCAACTGACTTAGAATAAACAGAGCATAGAAAAGGAGGAATACTACTTTTAGAGCGGAGAAACATGGCAGACACCACCTTATTAACCTAGTGATCATGATTTGTGCATCAACCATACCAAGTGAACCTAGGTTGTACTTCTGACAGAATAAGAACACTTAGCTCTGTGGTATTTTCCAAAAAAGAAAAAAATCCAAAACCCCAGCCCACCCATGAGAAAACATCAGAAAAACTCATGTTGAAGGACAAATAAGTACTTCTCAAAAGTTCCAAGGTTATAAAACACAAGGAAAGACCATGAAACCAACTTATATTAAAAAAGACTAAGGATATGTGTTGAAAAGGATGTAATATTGTATCCTAAATTGAATCTCGGATCAGAAGGACATTTGGGGGAAACCTGGTGGAATACAAATAAGTTCTATGGTTTAAGTAATAATGTTGCATCACTATCAAATTAATTTTAATATTTGTATAATGGTTATTTAAAATAACACTAATTGAAGCTGGGAGATGGATATACAGAAACTGAGCTATCTTTACAACTCTTCTGTAAGTCTAAAGTTACTCTAAAATAAAGTCATTTTTGTTTGTTTTGCTGTTAGCTATAAATAGACAAATCGGGTACGGGGTTCTTGCATGTAGGTGTGACGAGACCACTCTAAAAGTACACTATTGGTCAAGAATTGTAAATAATCTTTTTTTTTTTTCATGAAAAATGTTCTCCTTGTCTCAGAAGTTGCAGAGATAGCATGGCATTTCTTGATCTAAAGTACAGACTTCTACATATTTCTGTGTCTAAAGGGACAGAGGTAGGATGGGTAAATATTTTAAGAAAATATACCTGACCAATTAAAGACAATATTAACTCTGTATCCTGGCAACATTATTCCCAGATCTCATGACTTCTCCTCCTCATAAATCTTGCTATATATATCTTAATTGGAATGGTATCTACTTTCTTTAAGAGTGTTTGGTTTTGTTGTCCTTTTTCTCTTCCTGCTTTAAACAAACTCTCTCTGCATTTTCTTACAGTCACCACTCCCTCATAAATCATGGAACTCAAGGCTATAAAACTGGTTTATCTTAATCCAATTAATCATCTCAATCTCATCACCTTGCTCACAGTCCTTGACAGGCAGCCTATCATTCTTTAACCTCACACCAGCGTGCTATATCCCTTTGGTTCTTTCTGGAGGCTAACCACAGCAATGACCTTGCCCATCAGACCTTTTTCACAAATCGAAAAGCAACCTACTAAATCTTCACTCAGTAAATGTAAAAAAAAAAAAAAAAAAAAAATGTGTAGGTAATGCAGAAATATACATATACACACATTTATACACATATATATGGAAATATAAGTATAAGGCTATTATCTATTTGCAAGAGTATATATCATAGCTTTGGGTAAAAATTGTCTCAATGCTCAATAACTACCCTACATATTTTTACCTTAATTATTAATTACATTTCTTATTATCAGAAGAGTTATTTATTCTACACTTTTTACAGAGGAAAAAAGCTTTCAAAGTGAGCTAATAGACCAATTGTTTTGTTACAGTCTTGGTTGATATAATTGTGCATTATACACACCTCCCCATTTTGTACAGCTCTCAGTCCATCAGCTGTAACTTATTTTAGTGAAAATAACCATTTATTTCTATTACTTCCATGTAAGGCTTTACCTACTTTGGGAGTCAGATAATGAGATAGGTAGAGGAAGAGGAGGAGGCTGAGTGAGAGCCGAGGTCCGAGATGAGTGAGAAGATGGAGAGAAAAGGGGATAAGAACAGCTGAGAAAAGAGATGGAAGAATAGAACAATGGAAATCTGACTTTATAAAATACTAAAGTCTGGTGCTTTGAAAATAATGGGAAAAAAAGGAAAGAAAATAATGAAATAACAGATTTAGTGAAATAAGTTGGCCGAGAGGGGGCGCTAAAGACTCTAAATTGGTAACGGCTTTGTAGTGAAAGGTAATAGTTTTTAGAATGCAGAAGACCCACCCATTTTCAAAGTGAGGAAAACCTTTATAACCAAGGCAAATGAACATTTTGGAATTCCCTTGCCCTGGGATATAAACTGAATTTTTTTTTCATTTTGAATGTATTAGTTTTATATATTTCTGTGTAAAAATTACCACAAAATTTAGGACCTTATAACAATGTATATTTGTTACCCCAGAGTTTCCATGGGTAAGGAGTCCCAGCAAAGCTGAAGTTGATTCTTTGCTCAGGAGGCTCCCAAGGCTGTGGTGTCAGCTGGCTTGCATTTCCACCTTGAGAGTCAACTGGGAAAGGCAAGCTCCCAGACTGGGGATGTCCACAGGACTCCTCACCTAGCAGTTTACAGAAGATCCTATTTGCTCAGTGACCGTTGGCGGGGCCACTCTCAGCTCCCGGCAGCCACGTGCAACTCCATGCTCTTTGTGTCTACAAGGCTAGAAGGAGAATTTCTGGCTCCAACCTACAAGCTGCAGTGTTACATAACAACAATTGCAGGAGTGGCTTTCCTGTCAACTTCACCATATTCTATTGGCTAAAAACAGTTACTCGTTCTATCCACACTGAAGGAGAGGGGAATACAGAGGGGTGTGACTCATTGGGGGGTCAGGGGTCACTTTAACTTGTGTCTGCAACAGCTGAATATGATAAAATCCTACAATAAAACTCTCATTGTGAATTTCATAAATGTTCTTAGGATGCTAGAGCTGAGCATGTTTACACTGAACTAAGAAAAACACAAACATATTTACTGTTAAGGTTAAACTTCGTTCAATTAAGAATAAGCTGCTTCATTTTTATGGTATTTTAGTGCATTTATTAGTGTAAGATGTCTGCAGTATTTCAAAGAAAATCTTCGGAAAAGGCGATTGCGTTTTGCTTTCTTTTCAATTCATGCTCACTCAGCATATTTGGAAACGTCTGCAGGCGCCCTCAATAGGAAGGCGTGCAATACTGAGCTTCACTTCATCTTCTGCTTCTCTGAATCAGGTTTTACATGTTGGAGGGCTTCCAGGAATTTTTCCATCACAGGGGTTCCTTCTTCCATTCCTTTGGTTTTGTTTTCTGTTTTATTTAGTGTTTATTTGGCCGCGACAAGAATGGTCTGGAGTATGACAGAGGTCATTCCAAATATGTCTTCAACAACAAGACTTTGTGGGCTGACTTGTGTGCCTGAAATGTCATATGTCAGCACCTCAGAATGTGGCTATCTTTGGAGTCAGAACTTAAAGTGGTGATTAAGTTAAAATGGGGTCATTAGGGCAGGCTCTGGTCTAATACAACTGGTATCTTTAGAAGATGAGGAAATGTGGACACAGAGGCAAGACCTCATGAAGACACAGGACAAGATGGCCATTTACAAGCCATGGAGAAAGGCTTTGGAAGGAACCAACCCCACCGTCTCTTTAATCTTGGAATCCCTAACCTCCAAAACTGTAAGAAAATGATTTTTTTTTTTTTTTAATTTTAAGCAACTAAGTTGGTGGTAGTTTGTTACGGTAGCCTGAACAATGTACAACACAGGTCCACTGCTTCCTATAAATCCTGTAATAAAATCCTGTAATAAAAATTATCCCACACTTGAACCACTATATTTTTGACGAATGATGGAGGTTCTCAATCAGCTCTTCAGATGTAAGAATTGTAGCCGCATGCTACCCCTGTGGCTGCCCCAGAGACCTCAGTCAAAGCTACATAAGCTCTCCTGGTCCCAGGCAGTGGTCTTGCTCCCCATCCATCTGCATCAGGATGCAGACTAGGGAGGAGGGAAGATGATATGTAAATCATTACAACAACAGCAGCTAAAACCTCTTCTGTGAATGACCGGTATGACTCAGTATTTAAAAAACATTGAAGAGTGTTTTCTATTATGAATTAAATCTGGGCATTTACAGAGTAGAAGCATCTCTATACTTTAATGGAGTCACAGACGTTGATGACTCCAGAAGCAAATGCTTAGTTTAATTTTGACCATCACCAGATCCAGAAAGCATGGAAAGTTTCATTAGTGATTTACCTTACAACGTGGGGATTACGATGTAAGGACAGTGGGGGGCGGGGGGTGTAAAGTAAAACATTAATATTCTGACATGGCCGATTATTTCCACCACCCTCCTGAAGGATGTTATTATTTATATTCTTAATTAAGAGCTGTTTCTCTGGCAACAAATTCTCATGATAAATCAAATGGTGTTTTACTAAGAAGGCATTGAAGCACTTCACTTACAAACCTGTTTTCAGAAGCAAACCTTGTATCGTTTCTGAATCCCTCTCTATTGTGGTCTGTAGCACATATGCTTGATCTCCAGTGAAACTTGCATGCTCAAATACTGCTGGACTTTTCTTTAATGTTACTTTGCTTCCTGCTCCAAGGTTAGAAGCAAATAAGCCCAGAACCCATAGAGTAATTTTTAAACTGTGTATCGTTTCTGCTAAAGGAACACTAGATTTCCTAGATTGTTTTTCTGATGAATACATCAAAAACTCTAGTTCTAGAAAAGCAGTGATGCACTATGTAATATTGTAATACATGTATGATAATAGTTTATAAAACAACCACATTATAATTGTTAAATGCAAATATACATGATCTAAAGGCCTCACAATCATTCCTTGAGAAGCAGGTGGAATAATAGGAACATTTCTGTGAATTCTTTCAAATAGAAGTATAATTTTCTGGCATGGTTAAGTATCTGAAGATAATATAGCACATATAGTTAAAATATACAAACTTTCCAAATTAAGAGAACAAAATAAAATGTTCTGTGCCTTTTCCCACATACTCTATTTTTGTGATAGTAAATGCTCAGATTTCCAGGAATATATAAAATTAAAATGCTGATAGGAATACAACATGTCCTCTAAATGCCTAACCAGCACAAGTTATTAGGTTTAAAATATAATTTACCACACTTTAGCAAGACATAAGATAGGCCATTTTTAAAAGTTTATGAGATTGGGATTTAGGTGTCATAGTCCAAAGGATACAACTTAACACAAGCATTGTTCTCAACAGACATTCTCCTGAGACAATGAATTTAGAAAATATGTGCTGTCATGTCTTACTCATCATGTCCCAAACGCAGCTGTTGTGGTAAATGATTATTTAATGCAGATTTTGCATCAGTGAAAGCACCTGTCCATAACCAAGACAGTAGTTTTTTGTTTTGCTTTGTTTTGTTTTTAATGATTACAAAAGCAGCATAACACACAAAACTTTGGGAAGGAAAATGAATATAAAATCAAAGAATTATGTTGATGGGCTCACATTTATTTCCCTGATGTGCTTTTAATACTTCCCACCCTTTATATAAACAAATGTCTTATCCTTCAACAATGTACATTTCAGAAGATTGTTAGGATTTCATATAGAGGAAGTTGCGACAGTTAAAATATGAATAGTGAAATATCAGGTAAATTTCTCTCTATATGGGGCATAATTACATATAAAAATGTAAGTGGAAAACTCTATTTGTTTAGTTCACCAGTTATTTCAATTAGCCTGTGGTTGAGTGTAGGTTCCTCAGTTCCTAACTCTTTGAAGATGATTTTATAAGTCTTCATCATAAGCCTTCTCCATAGGATTATCCGTTCAGTGATAAAATTTGAATTAATTGAAGAGTACTGAAAAAGAAGTTACTAGCTTACTAAAACAGGTCTGAAAACTCCCTTTGCTAGTGAAGAGCCTGCTGTGACCATGTTTCAAGGCCTTGAGCATCCTGCTTGGCCTGCAAATCTGCCCTATCACCTGACTTCATAGCTTCCACCCCATCTTTTTATTCAATTTGCTAAATCTCTTCTTGGTAAACATTATAAACTTGAAATAAGGAACAGAACCTTTGAGAACATGCTATTATTCATTGTTTCTGATACTTTTTTAAAAAGTTTCTTAACTGCATTTTATCATTTAAAGTACCGAATTAAATGAAAATGTGCCACTACCCAGATTTAAGGAATATATAATCTTTCTCACATATATGTACATATAGATTAAATAAAATACATAATCTATTTGCTCATCTGAGTGTATGATTTAAAGATGTGTTAATAATGCTAATATTTATATGAATACTCTACAAATTGGTTTTATTTCCTTTTTTTTCATGCTTAACTTTGTGTGTTTAGGATTAAGATACAGGTTGTATTTTAAGTTAATTGGTATATAATTCTGGTTTAACTATTTTGTTAATATAAGGCAGGAATTATATTGACAAGATTATATCTTTAAAGAAACTATGCAAATTAAATTTTACAATTCATAATTGTCTATGTGTTCGGTGATAAAGAACCCGTACTCATAAATAGGCAAATACTGATAATTAAAGTTCATAACTGAATTACTAAATATTTTGATATGATATTTTGATAACTTTAATAAGTTACCCATTTAAAATTTGTATTAAAAAGATTCTAGTTTCACATTAAAAATGGTTTTTCATTCTAGGAAAATTATTAAGTTAATTAAAGAAGACCACATAGTAAAACTAATATTTCAGAAGTCTGCAGAATCAGACCTACAGGGCACCTGGGTGGCTCAGTGGCTAGGAGGCTCAGAAGCCTCTGCCTTCGGCTCAGGTCATGATTTCAGGGTCCTGGGATGATGCCCTCATCAAGCTCCCTGCTCAGCTTCCTCCTCTCTCTCTGCCTGCCTCTCTGCCTATTTATGATCTCTGCCAAATAAATAAATAAAATCTTAAAAAAAAAAAAAAAAGAATCAGACCTACAAATACAGACCTACAAATAGAGAGAACTGATGGGTGCAAAAGGAAAAGGGTGGAGGGATGGGCAAAGCGGTTGTAAGGGAGTGGGAAATACAGACCTCCATTTATGGAAAGAATAAATCATGGGAACAAAGAGCACCACACCGGGAATATGGTCTGTGACATTGTACTAGCATTGTATGGTGAAAGATGGTCGCTACACTTGGAGTGAGCATAGCATAATGCATAGACTTGTCAAATCACTATGTGGTTCACTTGAAACTAATGCAATATTGTATATCAACTACACTCAAAAAAATTTTAAAACAAAATTCACTTAAAAATCTTTGTACATTCTTGGCATCACAATAAATTTCCACCTTCTTTGTGAAGACTACTTGATATGTTTATCAAAAAATTTGAAAATAATTCACTGACATACTAAATAAGTATTTAATCTTAGGGTGGATTCAATTCACATGAATACAGTACTTTTTATTGGAATGTATTGGCAAGGGGAGCTCAAGCGGAACATTAGCAAAATTAAACTGATAGTGAATATTCTTTTCTTTTTTCCTGTGACTTTTACCAGGGTTCCAGAGATCAAAAAACTGTCCTCACCTATTACACATTGTATCTGACTATCTGAATGTTACTTGCTGAATGGTCAATCTCACAAGTTGTTCTGCTTCTCAATGGTATGTTTTCCAGAATCTGAATTTGGGTGATTGAGTATTGATAAACTTACCAAAGAAGTTAGTTCCCCCAAGGTGCCAGAGAAAATATGGCACATTCTTTATCCATCTTTCCTCTCCCTGTTTTTGCTTCCAGTCCTATCTACTGATTTTTTGGACATTACTAAATTTGGCTGATATTAGTAAAGAAGAGGCCATGTAAGCCATTAGAGCAAGTGAGATTGTATTCTACCCGGTCATCATCCATCAGTTTGTCATTTCAATCCTGATGGCTAATCCTTCAATCCAAAGTAATGTTGTAAAGAGCAGAAAAAAAAATCATCATATAACCATGGCACAGGGAGAGAATTGCTGTGAAAGTCACATTTTGATAGGGAGGGTTTAATTTGTCTACTTATCAAAATAGGAAAGTTGCAGTAGATACAAAAGGCCCACTTTTATGTTATAAATGAAATACTTCTGTTAATACTATTCTAGATAATTTACTCTTGAATTCATTCCATCTACATTTATAATACAATTCGGTTTTTGCTTATTTATTGTCATAAAGACACAAACACAGTATGAAGGGAGGTGTAAACAGCACCAAACACAAGTGAATAATGGCAGTAACAATGTGACAAGACTTTTAAAAGCTAACAACATGTCTACTTTTATGACTCGTGCTAAGTGGAAAAAATACAGAACTTTAAACCTTTATAAACTGAGCATATTTAATATGTAAGTATCAATGTAAGTAAATACAGTGTCATTCAGAGGAAATATGGGAACCATAAGTTTAATACTAGTTTTGTTTTTTGACATTTTGAAGATTAAATTCTGTCTGATAAAACACACCTCACTTTGGTCAGACATGTTCACAAAGCCATTCAGCTTCCATCTTTAAAAAATATATATTTTTGGGGCACCTGGGTGGCTCAGTTGGTTAAGTGACTGCCTTCGGCTCAGAGCATGGTCCCGGAGACCCAGGATTGAGTCCCACGTCGGGCTCCCTGCTTGGCGGGAAGCCTGCTTCTCCCTCTCCCACTCCCCCTGCTTGTGTTCCCTCTCTGGCTGTGTTTCTCTCTGTCAAATAAATAAAATCTTAAATATATATATATATATATATATATATACAAAATATATATATATACACAAAATATATATATATATATTTATACAAATGTGGTCATTTTTAATTATACATATATAGAATGTGCCAACTTCAATTTAAAGAGAAAAAAAGCAAAAACACATATGGCTCCATTAAAAAAACTATAGAGAAATAAAAGTTAACAAAAGAGTATAAGAAAACAAAAGGGACAACATATAGGTTGATGTATTTCATGTAAATTTTTATGCATATGCACTACGTATGCATTTAAATTTTTCAGCCTTACTCTATACAAATAATTGAATATTTTAGTAGATATAAGAATTATCAAGAATATGTTTATGAAAGCAAGGTTCATTTGCAATATGTAAGAAAGCAAAAACAATGTAATGTCCCAAAGTGTTTTGGAAACCTCTAATTCTTAATCCAACAGAATGTGGCTGCCTTGCCTCGTGCTGCACCTTCTTCAAGAATTGTTATCTCAGGGGCGCCTGGTGGCTCAGTTGGTTAAGCGACTGCCTTTGGCTCAGGTCATGATCCTGGAGACCTGGGATCGAGTCCCACATTGGGCTCCCTGCTTGGCGGGAGACCTGTTTCTTCCTCTCTCACTCCCCCTGCTTGTGTTCCCTCTCTGGCTGTGTTTCTCTCTGTCAAATAAATAAATAAAATCTTTAAAAAGATTTTAAAAAAAATGTAAAAAAAACAATTGTTATTTGATTCAATTACTTCCTTAATTAAGAAAAAGAGAGAACCAATCAAAAAGGATCTGAATGTTGTACGCAGTATTTATAACAATATAACCTACACCCACATATGGGTAACTCCGATTAAATGCCCTTTCACCTCAAAGGATAATGTAACACACGCAATGTTCCATGCACACATTTTTTTCTTATGAGTGGGTTTTTGGAAAGAATTGTTCTTAGTCTCAGATTGAATTCTGAAAGTAAATTCATTCAGCCTTGATTCCAGTATCTTAATCCAATCATCAATTAAATTACAGATGATGAGTTAATTGTTACAGTCTGTATAGAACTATTAGTTGCTTTCCAGTTTTAGGAGTTTGAAAATATAACGGTATTTTCAACCACTGCTAAATTAATCCATGAGTACCAACCAGTACCCCTGGCTTAAGGTAACAGCGAGGAAAAAATAGTGTTTCTTTGCTCTTTGCAAATGATTTCCATCACCTGGAGAACTTACAACTAGCCATCTGTCTTTGTGTTTTAATTTTGTCATTTCGGTAGGATATAACTCTGGAGATATGTTGACTCTGGCATGACCCAAAGGATGAGAGGTAATGGTGTGAGATTTCTCAGTACGTCATGACATAAAAGAACCCCAGATCTATGGCATGAGTCTGTAGATGGTTGTAATAAAACCATTTTCAGAACTCTCATCATTGTTTGAGAAACTTAATCATCCAGTTGAAGTATATCTTTATATATGCAGGCCTTTTGCTGACTGAATGACAAGTGACAATGGATGGAATAATTCTGAAAGTAAGGAAGAAGTATGGTTACAGTTGTTTTTCTGAACTATCATTGCTTCTTACCTTGATACTTTGCTCAGATGGGTAACTCATTACCAGTTAGTCCCAATCCTGCTTTCTTGTGTTAACCCTTCAGGCTAAGTGTCTGTGTGTGTTTCAAAGGACAGCTGTTGTTAACGTGCAATTTTTGGGGAACCATGAAGAGAAAGAAAGCATCAAACCTTCCTTATTTTGAGTATGGAAGAAGACTCATCATTATATCCTAACCATAGTAATTAATAAAGTAAAATAGAATATAGAACAAAAAGATACTAGTGAATGGTAATTTACATCAAGAACCTCAGTGTTCAGTGTTATAAAAATGAAAGCTACAATTTGCATTAATGATAGTTATGATAATAGATGTGATATATAGACATTTGGAGGAGAGAATATTTGTGTCCCAGTGATAACATCAATCACAGAAAAGCAATGTTATTAAAACAATGTTAACTCTTTGACATTAACCTTTACCATGTTAAAATATGGCTATCTTGTCTACACAAACACACATTGTTCTGTAATTTGAAAATGTTGTCCTAATGTCTTACAACTTTCATTATGGCACATTGGAAATCAACTGTATATCTAACAACTGTTGATTATAAATATATATATGTATATATATATATATATATCTTTTTTTTCTTGCTGTTTTCACTGTATTTTTCTTTTTAACTGAGTTCTATATATTCACTTGTTTTTGTTTTTTGTTTTTGTTTTTGTTTTTTAGGATTTTATATATTTACTTGACAGAGCTACACCAAGAGAGGGAACAAAAGCAGAGGCAGTGAGAGAGGGAGAAGCAGGCTTCCCACCAAACTGGAAGCCCGATGCGAGGCTGAATCCCAGGAATCCAGGACCATGACCTGAGCCAAAGGGAAACGCTTAACGACTGAGCCAGCCCGGTGTTGTAAGCCTCCCTTCTTTTTTGATAAAATTAATTAATTCACCTAACGAGTATATGTTAGGAGTGTTTTCCTAGTATACCTGATGTAACACAAATCAAATTACTGCCTTTCATGAAACTATATTGTAGTGAGGGTAATAGAGGATAAGTGTTACAAAGAAAAAGTTATCTTTTGTAAAAATGATACAAAGCTGCATCAGAGATCCCTTAGGTAGCATGAACAAAGAAGTAACGACCGACCGAAGGTATGATATTTGAAAGACATACAAATTAAGTGAGGGAGTGAACATGTGGATATCTGGTAGAAGAGTCTTCTAACTGTAGGAAATGTGATACAGAAGCACTTTTAAGGAACGGGGTGCTGGGTGTATACTTTATGTGAATTCATGAGACAGCATGAGAATCCAAGTTAATGCATGGGGGAAAAAATAGATGTAAATCTGAATTCTGGAAAGCTCCAAATTTAAATTATTTTTCTTACCACTTTTGTTCCTTTTTGTTATATTTATTCCTATTTTGTATTTTAGACAATACTAAAATTTATCATTTTTTTAAAAAAATCTCATTTTTATAAATTTGTAGCTATTACAAAGATATAACTCATGTGAAGATTAATCTTGTTCCATTAAGATTTTTATAAAATCATTTAGTTCTACTAGCTAGTTTTCCTGTGGATTACTGAAGACTTTCTAAATAAACACTCATATTACCTATAACCTGAGATAATTTAATATCTTCCTTCTTGAACTTTATGCCTTTTATTTCCTTTTTTTGGCCTTCTTCCACAGGAAAGGACCTATAGTATTACACTGTTCAGAGGTAGTGAGCATGGATGTTGTTTCCTTGTTAGTAATCTTATTAGAAAGTGTTTAATAATTCATAACTGAGTATAAAGTTATCTGAAAATTTCATACATATGCTTCCATGTATTGGTCATATCTGGTATCAAGCTATATTTTCAACACTGTCATTCATAACTTTCACTAAGTAAAATTTTGCTTTTATAGTTTTTGAAGTGTTCTTTCTTGTTGATGCACTTGCTGTTTTTTTTTTTTTTATGTAGTATCTGTTCTTGTGAAAAGCATGCAGTATCTTTTCTTTTTCCTAATTTAGTAGTTTTGTAGCTTTTCTTCACAGGTTTTATTCTGCTCAGTACATTGTTCCCATTGCTACCGAGCTCTATTTTTCTAGGTATTTGGGTTGATCTTTTCCCTTGAACACAAAAGCAATCAGGCAGGGGAGGTAGAAATCTAACTGTTCAATATTTACTTACCAAAAATATGTATTTTATATTACATAAAATTATACATATGTGTGTATACATTTAAAATTATGTATTTTATACTTTGTATCTTATATATAATTATATGTGCATATATATGTGTGTGCATATACAGAGAGAGACAGAGAGCACATGCATACAAGAGAGAGTGCCCTGCAATATTCTAGGTGACAGTGGGGACAGAGTAGTGAACAAAACAATGCAAGGGGAATATAACTATATAAATAATATTGTGATGTGTGGGGAATTCTAAGTAGAAAAAAGGAAGGGAGGACAATAGGAAATAATTAGAAAGGCATTCACATGCTAGCCTACAGTCAAGTAGGCTGGGGACTCAGTACCTTCTCTGAAGGAGGCATAAATAACCACTGATTATAGTCTGTTTTTTGTTGTTTTTTGTCTTTGTTTTCGTTTTTTTAACTTACACATATTCCTCAGAGAGAAACACTGCATCACATACCGGAACAGAATTGGCTTGTTCATCACATACCAGAATAGAATTCCGGTGGTCCAGAAGGGCAATGGGGTCTCTTACTTTTCCATATGCATACATTTATTCAAACCTCCCTCTAACAGTACAGCACTTCCCTCCTAGCCTCTCTATAGCTGATTTCCATTTTCCAGAATCCTTTAAGCTCAGCCTTTCTGAAGACACAACTTCTCATCTTTGCTACAGACTGGGAAAGACAGCAGTGGCTGAGAGGGCCAGTTGCTCAATCATCACTCCAGCATTTACCCAAACATCTGGTTTTATAGGAACGTGGTTCCTCAAGTTTCTGAGCCTTTCAAAGGTAGTGCTACAAGGAGGCTACTTCTTATTTTCTCCATGAAAGATATTTAGGTTTCAACTTTCTTTGCCTTGCTAAATCAGTTCCTATTTATCCACTGGTCTTAACATTTTCCAAAATGTGGTTGACATCTCTCCTCTAGTGTTACCTCCTTTCCTGGGTTCTTTGTGAAGGTTTGTATCTTTTTCTTCATTTGCTGTCATTTCAGTGGATATTGAGAAGGAAGATAGGAAAGTGTGTTATTTGTACAATTATTCTGGAATGCAAACTGGGTCATTTCCCTCCTACAAAAAAATCCTCTTTGGATTCCAAAGCTCAAACTCTTGAACATGGCCTTCAATGTGTTCCCAGAATTAATACCTGTAATAGTCATAATATTAGCTACAATAACATAGTAATATGTTCCAGATGCTGCATTACCTCACTTACTCCTCAAAATAGCCTATCAGAGAAGGACTTGCTTTTAAGCCCTCTTTTAAGTGTTCAAGAGATATAGGCTTCCCGAAATTATCTCATCTACCCAAGATAATACTAATTGGCCAGTTACTAGACCTAATGAATTTAATCAGATTCCAGACTGATTAAACAGGCTGGTTTTCCACACTATTCTCCAGCTGCTAGGAAGGCATGGCATGGCATGGTATGACACGGCATGCTGTAGTAGATAAATCACATAGTGAAGGATAAGCCAGGATAGGAACAGATGAGATCTGGCAGAGGTGTGTGCAGAATACTGTAGCTGTAGTCCAGTGCTTGTATCTCTGGTTTAATCACTATCATTTCATGACTCACTGAACCTAAATTCTATTTAAATAGAATTCCTTTCAGTTTTTCAATTTTTCCTAACTGCTCATCCTTCTTTCCCAACGTGAAACCCACTCCCCCAAACCCCCACCCTTCCAGCAGCTCTCCTTCAAATAGAAGTTTAATGTCCCAGTTAAGAAAACTTTTTCTATCAAGTACTTAATCACAATATACTACAATCACCTATGATATGCCCACATCCATTAGTTTTTGTTTCATGAAGTGTCATGCATTTCCTCATTATAGCCTCATTACTTTCCTTGTCCTGGGAAGTGTCCTGTGTTTCTTAGTAAGATTATAATAACTGTATTAGTTTCCAATTGCTGCTGTAACAAATTACTCCACACTTAATGACTTAGACCAAAATCTGCTTCACTAAATTAAATAATTGTGGCAGCCAGGATGTGTTTCTTTTTGGAATATGTTTTCCTGCCTTTCCAGTTTCTCTTATCCTTGGTCTGTTGGGTCAAGTCTTTCTCATGTCAAATCACCTGACACTGATTCTTGTGCTTTCCTCTGTCACACTTAAAGAAACTTGGATTATATCAGGCACACCTAGATAACCCAGGATATTCTCCCTATTCTAAGGTCAGCAGATTAGCAACCTTAAATTCCATCTGCTCCCTTTTACCATATAACCTAACACAGTCCCATGTTCCTGGGATTAGGATGTAAACATTGTTTTATGTGCATGCACATATACATACCATTGGGGATGGGGAAGAGTGTTATTACACTTGGCAAGAGAAGCAATACCAATTTGGTTACCTAGTCTGATGAAATAATGTATTTTACATCTATTGCCTGAATTAATCTTCATAAATGGTTCTTCAAGATAGTCATCTCAGATTTGAAAACAGTGCATAAAGATTCATAATGCTAAGGGCCTAAGATCTAGTTGTAAGCAGGAGGACCATGATTCAATGCAAGAGGGAGAGCCAATGTTATTTGCCTTTTTAAAAAAAGATTTATTTATTTGACAGAGAGAAACACAGCCAGAGAGTGAACACAAGCAGGGGGAATGAGAGAGGATAAAGCAGGCTTCCCGCTGAGCAGGGAGCCCAATGCTGGGCTCTAACCTGGGACTCCAGGATCAAGACTTAAGCCAAAGACAGACAGTTAATAACTGAGCCACCCAGGCACCTCTAATGTTATTTGACTTTTAATGATTTTTTTTTCTTCTGCCCAAGGTTTCTTACCCCTTTTGTTTAGTATTCTATTGCTCTAGTCATTCATTTTATTCTGTGTCACACATTGTATAGGATTCTTTACCAACAGGCCACAAATAAATTTCCTGAAACAGCAGTTCTTCATGAAGCCAGCTACTCAAGTTTTCCATCACTTTTTTTTTTCTTTTTTAAGCTTAATGAATACTGTCCGATGCTGTCAAAAGCCCTAATCTAATCTAGTACTTTGCCTGTGCAGCATTACCTTCTGACCATTACTTAGTCTGCTTTCTAGTTTACAAGTTGACCTTACATAATATGCATTAAAATACATAAAACATGTATATAATATAAACATTAAAATGTAAATAATTTTATCCAAATCAGAAATACCTGCATGTTAGATACCTAGAAAAGAAACTGCAATCTAAAGAACCATAGAGATAACTGAGAGACATTGTTGAGAGTCAACCCTCCTCAACAAATCAACTGCCCAACAGGGAGTATGCTGTCTTATTCTTTGCTATCTGTCCAGCATCTCACCCCCACAGTGGGTATTAGATATCATATTAGGGTATTAGAGGGCTGCGCTAATCAAGGACTATGAACTAGGTGGCTTAAAAGAACACATGTATTCTTTCACAGTTCTTGGAGCTAGAAGTGGGAAATCTAGTTTTCCAGAGAGCTGTACTCTCCCTGACACACCTGCAGGGGAGAAGCCTTCTTGCCCCTCCTCAGCTCCTAGTGGTTTATCTCATCTGTAAGCCTCGAGTTCCTTGACTTTCAGCCATGAGGCTCCCATCTCTGCCTCCATCATTACCTGGTGTCTCCCCCAGTAGGTCTGTGTCTCTGCTCTTCTTACAAAGAAACCTAATCATATTGAATTAAAAGCCCATCCTACTCATCGATGACCTCATACTAATTTAACTAATTATATCTGCAACAACCCTATTTCCAAATAAGATCACATTCTGAGGCTCTGGGGCGGGAGTGTTCATCCTTCAACATATCTTTTGGGAGGATGCAATTAAACTCATAACAGATATTTACATAATTAATTATCGGGTAAATTATGTAGTATTATATAAGGGTCTGTTTAAAATGCTTCGTGTAATACACATGGACACAATAACTTTGCCAACTCTACTCTGAACTACTAAAAAGCAGACTTAGCCTGTGCTATACACCAGTAAGACCCACAATGCAGAGTAGTAGGGAATGGGAAATTACGAAGTAAAACGTTGAGATCCGTTGCTCCCTAGACCGTTTCTGCTCTTCAGATGATATTCTAGTGAAAACATCCTCAGCCTCTGTCTGTGAAAGCAACCAAGCCAATGGTGGTGCCCGTCTCCGACACTGCTTACAGTTCCAAAGCCAGCCACTCGCTGATTTCACCATCCCTTCCATGCTTGCTAGTAAATGAGGAGCAATTATATTTTATACAAAGGCAGATTCACTGTGACGCTAATGAAGATTAAGCTTCAGGCCCTTCCAATTGCATGGGCTCCTTCCAGGGCCTTGTACCTAATTTAGTTTTAGTAATGTTGTATGCATTTTTAAAAGATTATTTGCCCACACTGCATAAGCCTCAGGCCTCACAAAACCTGATCTGTCTTTGAACAAATCTAGGGATAGCCAATTAATTAGTTTACATTTTGATTGGCAGGCTTTTAGTTCTCTGGAAATGGTAAAATGAAAATAATACATTTTAAGCTGAAAAAAATCAGAAGGTATTGTTCTGTACAGTGCCTGAGCAGCAGAACACTAGCCTCTTGATTGTTTGGGCCCTTCGTTTATAGATGTGTGGTGAGAGTTGTTATGTTCATTGAACACACAAAGAGCGAACCTCTCTGGAAGGGGAGAGCACAGGCCTAACCAAGGAACATTGACCAGAAGCCATCTCATCAAAGAGGAGGCTGGGCAACACTGAAGAGTCCTATTCTTGGGGCCATAAATGAGCACACAGAGTATAGGTGCCATGCAATGGAGCACAAATGAGAACATGGCTTACTAGCTAGCCGGTGGATCTAACAGAATTTTTTTGCTGGTTTTGTTGTTGTTGCTATTGTTGTTGTTGTTTTAAAGAAGTAAATCCTTCAGAAGCCAAAATAGTACCTGATGGAATTTCAAATGTTGTGATGCTCAGGTGCACAGATGTCCTTGATAAAAGATTGTGACAGGCACTTTCTAGATCATAGCACACAGGTGTGGCCTAAAGAGCTTGTTCACATCATCCATCCCTTCAACTTCCTGTTGAGGGTACTCTGGTCATACTCTTTAAGGCAGCTTCCTGTGCCCCAAACCCACCCTGAAAATCACCTACTCTTTTATCAAAACCTTCCAACCTTCTGCAATGCAAAGAGAAACCTAACCCACTGAGATTCAACAAGATAAAGTGATCTGTTTAGCAACACATTCAAAAGTTAGAAGTAGAACGAACGTGTCCTATTTTTCTTTCCAACTTTAATGCCTTATACAGAATCTATTTTAAATAATTCCCATGAATCTCTGTTTTTCTAGAGGATAGCCATTTCATGAAGGATCCAGAATAGAAACTGCTTATTCCAAAAAGAGAGAGGAAGAGAGAGAGATTGAGAGAGAGAGAGAGAGAGAGAGAGAGAAGAAACTGCTTATTCCAAAAGGGACCAATATTCACAATGCTGCTTAATTCAGCTTCCACAGAATATAAAAATATATTTTGCGATGTAATATACTCATTAGTTATTACATGAATTAAACTGCTTACCAGTCATCAATATTATTACCTAGTTAGAAGCACAACTTTTATCCACAGTTCTTTTGGGATAGTATCAACTATTTAAAATGCCACTTCTCACTACAATAAATATATTTTTAGATTTCATTACTATTCATTTGAATCCATTTTGTTCATACCAATTGTCCATATTTATATTGACTAAAACTTTTTAAAAACACATTGCTACTTTGTAGTTGAATATCTCTACAAAGTATTTTTATAACTGAAATCCTTTCCTTAAACTGTGCTTATAAACTGAATTTATGATCTAATAAAATAGATTTAGTCAATTTCACATTACTAGTTGTCACCAACTTATTAACTAGGTATCATTTTACTCTTTGTTTTAGGAATATATCAGCAGCATTATTTTGTTATATATGTATATATGATTCTATTTCAATGCTGTGTTTCGAATGCTTGGAAAATCATGAGGGATATCTATAAGAAAAATTTGCATTTCTCTCTGAAATTGTAACCAGTCTCTGAATGTTTGAATTCCATAATTGCATGGAGAAAGTAAGTTTTGCTTGTTTTTTTCCACTGTTAACCTAGATTCCACAATAATATCTGGTACATGGTATGTGCTCAATAAATTTCACGAATGATTGGAAATTTTAAAAATGGCACCAATTAGTGAGGGAAACATTTCTAGAGAGGCTTTTAATTTATCCTCAAAAGATTTGGTCTTAGAATCTCATTTTCACTTTGAAATAGTAATATTCTCATACCATACACAGATACTGTAAATCTTTGCAGATTTTTATAGATCAAGTGGAAACACTGTTTAGATGGCAATTCTTAAAAATGCCCCAAGAAAAATAATCAATGTTCTGCTCAGTAACATGCACTCCATCCAGCACCCCATCAAAATAACGCCAATCCCCAAACGTTGCCACTGGTTTCTATAACGGACAGCACAACCGGTAAGAAATAAACACTCTGTGCATTCCAGCACAAATTCACCAAAATTCACAATTATTTAAAACCTAGAGCATCTGTGGGACTGAATCCTGTACAGTAGTAAAGCTATTTATTTTGGGAATAAGTGGTACCCTCAAAGCACCACACAGTAGAAACTACTGGATTATTTGTGGACTTCTAACACCCTGATACAATGTTAGAATCAATTACAGATCTTATTTCACAGTTAAACATCTGCTCTCAAAAGAAGAAAAACAGGAAAGAAAAGAAAAGTATGAGGAAAATTGAAGTCTGCTCATTTCATGTATTTGACTAACTGACTAACTTTATATGTTAATAAAATTTAGCCTAAATAGTTCTATGCATTAAACTTGGGGCAAATGTCTCTTTACTTTGAGGGTAAGGTACTCTCTGAGTACTTTAGAGATAGTGTCACAACAGAATTCTCACTTCAAATCGGGTAGAATTTATTATTTATTTATGTATTTATTTAGTCATCAGATTACAGAATGGTGCTTAGAAGTAAGAGAGTCTTAAAGAGTCTTGCAAGAGTCACCAGGGACGATGACAGAATTTATGGTGTTCTCCGCAGGAGCAAAACCTTACACACTTGGAATTCCCACTCTACCTCGATCCACAACTTCATAACGCACATTAGAGACATTCTCTCTTCTATTTTGCTTTCCATGTGATCGAAAAATAACAAAAAGATGGAAATTGTCAGCTTCAGAGAGGAGTGCTTCAAGTCTCACGTACAAACATCTCAGGTGGCATCACACTTTCATGTGGATATTTGCCAGAGGCAGATTTCCTGACAAAATATGCCTACTTAATAAGTGTCTCTCAGGAATAGTACTGGTCTGGTTCATGAGTGGCTTTAAGACATTTGGTGGAATGTTGGAAAAACTGGGGAAGTAACAAAAGAAAAACTGCCACATGTGATTAGAGATAAAGCCCAGCCAAGTGTCCATCTAAGCCTGATTTTGAAAAAGAGAAATGTAGACTTTGTTATTCTCAATTTCAGCATAGTAAATAAGTCCTTAATACTTCATATATGGGCTATACAGAACTATTTAAGTAAAATAATTCTTGCTTAAATATTTTCTTAGACTTTTCTTCCCCTCAAACATTTTTAGGACTACTTTTTCTGGGGTCACCAAAGACGAATGTTCACAACACACAAAACCAGACCTTTCTGCCAATTCCACAAACCAGAAAACTCACAAGTATCATTGGCCTACTTCACGGCTATGAAATAAAAATTCACTCTGGAAAAAAATATATCCTCCTTCAGCCTAAACCATCTATTACTATGTATGGCCTCAGCATTAATCCCTATTTCACCTGACCTGTTTTTCTCCATTTAATGCATCCTGAATTGGTCTATTTCTATCATACATGCATCTCAGTATGGCAAATTTGTTACTCTATTTTTATCTCTGCCCATTTTTTTTACTACATCTTTTCTCAGAACAGTGTCCATTAGTTATCAATATGCAATATTATACATGTAGGCAAAAAATTAATTTTATTCTCTAATTTGTAAGTCACATGTTTGTGATAGATATTTCTCATTAGAAAGTAAAAATTACATTTGTATAAACTTATGCTATATTTCATGTATAGTCCTACTCTGCCCTCAATTATTTGCACTTTGCAATACATGTAATCATTTCCTTGACTACTTTCTCCACAGGGATGAGAATATTTTGTGGACAAATCTGACATTGTATTTTTATGTCCCCCACTGTCTTTTAGTAACTTCACATATTTTTTGACAACTCTTAGGCTTAGGTTTACAGGTTTCGTGAGATACACTCACAGACTTGGTTCTAAATCAGAAGACACAGTGATCTAGCTGGACATCCTACAAACTCAGTCTGGGGAACTGACTGGGTTACACTGGAATTAGAGAAATATATGATTTAAGTATGTTTCATCAACATACTTAATGGATCAACAGGCCTCACAATCTCAATAATGATCTGAGCAACATTCAGCAAATATAAATCCAATGACAGTACAAGGCATAAATCTGGGGAATTTAATATTGACATGCAAAGATATGAGACATATTTCGCAGATAACTGTACATAATAGTCACTATGCCAAATGGACTGGAAACTGAGGAATGCTTCTGTCCAAAGGATGATGAAATATAAATTAGGGCCTTGAGTAAACAGGATTGGAATTGGGGTGGCTCTGCAGTTTTCAAATGAAATTACAAAGAAAAATAATAAACATGGAATAGGACTAAGTCAGAAAGTCAGTTTTGTTGAAGGAGGGTCAGAGGAAGAGGAGATGCTTTGCTTTAGGGCAATGTGAACACCCAGGACTTCCTTCCTCCCAGGTCAGATCTACCCAAGAGATTTGCCATGAGTACATTTCCTATTTTCTGAGTCAGTGTACTGATTATAATTTACCTAAGATGGCAGAGGTGAGCTGAAAAACTGTTTCTTGCCTGTGTGAAGAAAGTCTTCGTGAACCATACCCAACCCTGGATTCCGGGGCCGGGGGTGGGGGGCGATTGTGAGAAGCAACATAGGGGCTGCCAAAGGGTTAGCATCTCTGCGTTACTACCTCATAATCAAACCACTGTAGAAATGATATTCAAAAACTATTTTTACTTCACTGAAGAGCATTATTATCAATATTAGACAAATCACAAGAATTAGCTGCTATTTTATTAAATTAAAGAGGATTTGTATTGCTAAGAATACAACTTCTGTGGAACTTCCTAGGAGCTTCTATGGAAATTCCTAGGCCATTTCAAATGAACATATCTACAATAGCGTCAGCTTCTTTAAAATGAGTAACACTGATGAACATGATAACTCCTCTTCATCAACACCTTATCCTCTCTCAAACTTAATTCTGTTAGGAATTCCTACATTAAGTAGGAGCTAACATTAGCAATATTAGAGGTGTATTCATTTTTTTTTGTTAAGATTTTATTTATTTGACAGAGAGAAACACAGCCAGAGAGGGAACACAAGCAGGGGGACTGAGAGAGGGAGAAGCAGGTTTCCCGCCAAGCAGGGAGCCTGATGTGGGACTCGATCCCCGGTCTCCGGGATCATGACCTGAGCCGAAGGCAGTCGCTTAATCAACTGAACCACCCAGGTGCCCCTGGTGCATTCATTTTTATTAACACATGTACCATAGAGAACTCTGTAGGTGGTATAAAATAAGATATGTGCAAGTGGAATTAGGTTGTAAAGATACCATTGTATAAGAAATGACATTTATTTGATATCCACGATTTGGAATTAAAAATGATTCAGTTATTTACTCATCAAATATTTATTAAGAACCCACCACATTAAAGAGAATGTTTTGGAACATTAAGATAAACATACTAGTAAGGCATAGTCTCTATCTTAAAGTTTGACGACATGCAAAAAATAGATTTACAGACAGAAAATTTAATTGATTATAGAAAAAAATCTAGGCTGGAGAAGTGAAGCAGGGTTTGATGGATTTTTAGGAATAAAATGCAATTACGAGCTGGACAAGACTGGAAGTCTGTTTGGGATCAAATGGAGCAGACAGAATATTCTACCTAAAGTGTTTGTGGAATAGCACACTGCACTCCATGAATTTGTAGAATCTGCTATTAAAGAGAAGAGTGAGATAGTTATCAAGACATGTGTAGCTAAGGATATGTTAACAGGAGCAAGATGGTGCCGGGTATTTATGCTAATGGGCTGGGAATATATTCACAGGGCAAGTGTCAACAAACTTTATATATAAAAGGCAACAACTCTATTCTTATAGAATGAAAACAGTCATAGACAATGTGGAAAATGAATGTGGAAGACTGTGTACCATTAAAACTTTATTTATCGGGGCACCTGGGTGGCTCAGTTGGTTAAGTGACTGCTTTCGGCTCAGGTCATGATCCTGGAGACCCAGAATCGAGTCCCACATCAGGCTTCCTGCCAAGCAGGAAGCCTGCTTCTCCCTCTCTCGCTCCCCCTGCTTGTGTTCCTTCTCTTGCTGTGTTTCTCTCTGTCAAATAAATAAATAAAACATTTTTTAAGAAAAACTTTATTTATCAAAACAAACCATCAAACCATGGGATGAATTTAATCTATAGGTTGAAGTTGGTCAACTCCTCCTACAAAGGAACACATTGAGTAACAGAATGTATTGAAATAATCATACTTGGTATAAAAATACCTTGGTGGTTATATAGTGGATGGAAAGAAAGATACCAGATTGAATAGATAAATCATCTTCTTAGTAATAAATACATTTTTGACAGTTGAAGGTATTGTAATGATCAAGTACAAAGAATAAGTTAAAACAACATTTAAGAAGCATAATCAGGGCACCTGGGTGGCTCAGTGGGTTAAGCCTCTGCCTTCAGCTCAGGTCATGATCTCAGGGTCCTGGGATTGAGGCCCCCATCGGGCTCTCTGCTCAGGAGGGACCCTGCTTCCTCCTCTCTCTCTGCCTGCCTCTCTGCCTAATTGCGATCTCTCTCTCTGTCAAATAAATAAATAAAATCTTTTTAAAAAAGCATAATCAATAGGAATTTGTGTTTAATTGATATGGGAGGGTACAGAAGGTGCTAAAGTCATGGGATAGTAATAGAAAGTGAATTAAAATAGAGGAATAAATTTGAAAAGGAGAGTTAACGATAAATTCAGAATTAGCCCCTACATTGATTACAGCTATAGATGAGCTTATGTTATACATAATGGCTGAGATCTCAGAAGACATACCTTGCTGTATTGATGTAGCAGCCATTAGCTTGATAATGATAGTTAAAATCTTAAAGGTGATATTACATAGGAAGAGAGTATAGAAATAGATAATCCAACAGTGACCTCTATTCACAACAAAACTCACAGCTTCTCATTAAATAGTATACATGAATTTCCTATCAGGAATCTATTCTCCTGCACTCTGAGACTATGATTTCAGGGTCAGATAGATTCTACCCCATTCAGAAATGAATTCCGATTGCTCTAGATTAGTAGTTTACCATTCTGATGGTCCTTTTACTGCTCCACTGGATACAACTGGCAGCATGTGGGTCTTTAGAGGAAAGGATGCCACTGGTATGATTTCCCTAGTGTAACAAATGTTAACTACCATCGAATGCTCAGGCATTCCTGCACAAAGAACTGTCCTATTCAAAATGTCCATTGCCAAGCACTGACCTACACTAGTCAGCATACTGCACTCATTGTTATGGTCCTTTGGACAGAAATTTGAACTATCGGAGCCAACATATGGCTGAACATTTTACTCTGGGGCTTCATGGATAGCAACCAGGGAGTTTTCCTTAGGTTTACATTTGAAAGCTCAGAGTTTGGCTCTGTTCTATTATTGCTAGCATACTTTTTGGGGAAAAAAAATCTTACATTTGGAGGAAGAAAATCAAGTTGATCCTGGAAAAAGAACATAAAAGAACATAAATGCATCTTGGTAACATACTGTGATTAACAAAGTGAAACGACCTACCCCTATTCTATTACTTAAACTAATAAATTGTCTTTTTGCATAAGCCAGTTGAAAAGCCATTTTCTATGAAAAGAAAATCTATCTGAAAAGGAGCTATGAATAGAGAATCCCGAGGAGTATAAAAATTTAAGTAAAATTAGAATAATAGGATGGAGAGGAAGAGAGTATAGAAATGACCAGTAATATGGAAGAACAGGAGTAATAATTTTATGAATAGTAATGGAGAAAAATTTTTAAAAAGAAATGGTCAACAGTGTCATCTGCTCAAGGATAATGAGACTTGATAAAAAAGTTTTATATATGGCAATAGAGAAACCAATGTCCAAATCTGCCAACTTAATTTCAGGTGCAGAAGCCAGATGGCAACTTTACTACAATTGCTTTTTGGACCCATCCAGTTATATGCCTACTTTTATCAAGACGTGATGAGATTACTTACACAGTACAAGGACATAAAAAGGATGGAGAATTACTGATATTAAATTTCTTACTGAAATGTATACAGTTCACAAAAAATAATTACTTGAATCATAAATACACACACATATGTGTACATACCCACTAAACGTCACTATCCTTATGAAGAAGTTAATATAACACTAAGTAGAGTCAGCTTGGGAAAAGTCTTCATGCTTCAATTTTGTATAGAGCCTTCTCTTTTCCCATTGTCAAACACATTATTATTTATTGCTCCTCCAGTGACATTCCAAGTCATTCATGCAGTGTGGAAATTAATGTCGAGTTGTCACTTACTTACATAACCTGTCATAAATAAGGAATAGCTGATGACACATCCTAGAAGATGCAAAGGAGACAATCTTAGATGAGCTGAAGAGAAAATATTTCTATAGGATGCTGGAAGGGCACTTTGCTTGGATTGAAGAGAGAGTATATAAGACATCAGAGAAGAAAGACAAGACTTCAAGAAAACAGGATGGAGAAGGGTATGGCTGCAAGTGATAAGAAATATATTTTCTTCCCTAGTGGTTGACCTGTGGGTGAATCATAGGTTTCTGAGTGAGCAAGGCAGGCCAACTATCTGACAGCCAATGCCTGGTGTGATTTAGGACAAGTGAGAATTCCCCAGGAGACTCTGACATGAGCACCATGGAAGTTAGAAGGTAATGTGCAAGCAAAAATGACACAATCCTCTAATACTAAGCAATTGTAAACTAGGTCAAACCTACACAAAATCAGGAACTTTGTAATTATGAAGGAGGAAACATGCCGAAATCTCATACTAAGTAGGGAGTTAATGATGAATTGTATTAATTAAACTTATTAATATGATCCTATGGTGTCTTATAAGTTAACTTATTAAAAAATCAATACCTGGGGAAAGTCATGCAAGAATGTACCATAAATGGGGCGCCTGGGTGGCTCAGTTGGTTAAGCGATTGCTTTCAGCTCAGGTCATGATCCCTGAGACCCGGGATCGGGTCCCACATTGGACTCCCTGCTCTGAGGGAAGCCTGCTTCTCCCTTTCTCACTCCCTTTGCTTGTGTTCCCTCTCTGGCTGTATTTCTCTCTGTCAAATAAATAAATAAAATATTTTTTAAAAAAAGGAATGAACCATAAATACTTGAATCCGACATGATGTTTTCACAGGAGAGACTTGACATATTGTTCCATGCCGAATCATTCAAATTCTATACTCTTCAGTTAAGGTCTTCCTTGACAATATGTTCAGAGTTACCATCTTATTTGTATACGCTGTTGAAAATATGGCAAAAGGACATTTCTCCTCTACTATCCAATCTAAGAACATTCTTGTAGTGACAGAATATCTTAGAGTGGCTTACTATTTCTATGTTATAGTGGAAGGTGTTTTGTATACTACCCAGGATTTTGCTGACAAAGAATCACTTCTGACAAGTTCATTACTTTAAAAATTAACAGAATACAAAAGCCCTATAGTCTCTGATAATTTCCTCTGTTGCCCTATTTTCACTGACCTTCCCACCTACCCTGTGGCTAAAAGATCTGCATTATGCAGTATTTGGATCAGACCCAATGGCAACTGCCCTGTGGGGCCTCCTCCCCCATCACAGCCTAAACAGAGATTAGCATTCCTTTCTTTCTTTTTTTTTTTTTAAGATTTTATTTATTTGACAGAGAGAAACACAGCCAGAGAGGAAACACAAGCAGGGGGAGGGAGAGAGGGAGAAGCAGGCTTCCCGCCGATCAGGGAGCCCGATGTGGGGCTCAATCCCAGGTCTCCGGGATCATGACCTGAGCCGAAGGCAGTCGCTTAACCAACTGAGCCACCCAGGCGCCACCAGCCTTCCTTTCAAGTCACTTTTCATAATAGAAGATTGTCATAAAAGTGATGCCATGTATTTTTACAGAGCCCTTCCTTAGAACTATGTGCACATACAAGACAAACACAGAAGGGAAAAGGAATTGCTCTCCCTTCCTGATTGTTAAATATCCAGAAACCCTGTTTCTTGCACCTTCTTTGTAGAATCGGGATACAGGGGAATATTACCGCCACAGCTAAAGGATTACTCTCAACTAATGATACAGGGGAAGGCTCCGGATACAGGCCCACTGCCTGAGTCCCACTGCCATCATCTGCTGATCCAGGAACACATAAACCAAAGGATCAGAATTCAGTTGTATGTGGGGCGGTTCCCCCATCTTCATTCGCTCCTTAAATCATCTCGACAACAAATTGTCCTTTCATTGTTCCATGACAAAATGGATTTCCTAGAGACAAAAACTTAACACACAGTTGAATCATTTAATGATTTCTAACTATTGCCTGTTTATTACCTCTTGAAGTGAAATTCTTTACTAAGACTTCAATACTGGGTTTGGTTCCTATTATTGTCACAGCCCATTTATTTTACGAACTTGCTTTCCATCATAGGCTGCTCCGCCAAAGCCATGAGCATGCGAGATATATATAAATATATATATATATATATATATATTGTCTTTCAGGTTCTCTCAGAAGCAGATATTGAGCCAAAATTTCAAGTGTGAGTAATTTATCTTAAAAATGCTCCCAGGAGGTACTAGCAAGTGAATGGAAAACAGGATAGGGAAGTGGGAGAAGCCAAATCTGCCTGACACTGTGGAGAGCTCTGGACTATAAATTATGCCTAGGTGTTATTCTGCTTTGAGACAAATAAGCAGGATGTTTGTTCTCCAAGTTATGTAATCACTAGCTGATAGCTTCCATAAGAAGGGAAAAGAGACATAAAATTTTAGCCACTTCTGATCCTCCATACATGGTGAGGGGGCTCTGGTGACACAAAGTTATCCCCTAAAGAAGGTTATGGGGCGATGAGTTAATAAAGCACAGAGGAGCCTGGTAAAGAGGATGGCATGCAAAGCTGGTAAAAAGGAACAAAGCCAAGTTGATGAAGCAGAGAACTATGGAAAGGTGGTAGAGAGCTCTGGGACAGCTCTCCCCTCAGAGAGAATCTACTTAACTGATCAAAAGTAGTAAAGTCCAATGATTCAAAATCTCTTCCAAGAAACTACAGCAGAATCTACAGGATGAAGTTAGAGTAGGGGACGAGGGCATCTGAGCTTGGTGTTGTACCCATTTCCGAAGGCTGCAAGTGGAGAAGGGATTTCAGCAGAGAGAGCAGCCAGGAGGCAGCTCCCTCAGCTTCAAAGGCTGCGGTAGGGAGCGCCTGGGTGGCTCAGTTGGTTAAGCGACTGCCTTTGGCTCAGGTCATGATGCTGGAGACCCCGGATGGAGTCCCACATTGGGCTCCCCCTTCAACGGGAAGCCTGCTTCTCCCTCTCTCACTCCTCCTGCTTGTGTTCCCTCTCTAGCTGCGTTTCTCTCTGTCAAATAAATAAAATCTTAAAAAAAAAAAAAAAAAAGGCTGCGGTAGAGTGATTCCTACCGGATTTGGTGGCTAAGTGAACACTGGCATATGTGGCATCTCCCGCCTGGCCCTATCCTGGCAGAAGATCTACACTGCACCAAACTGAGGCATGAAGGGGTAGAAAGGGATCTACTGGCTTGAGCCATATCTTTGGTATTTGAGAGGAAGGAACAACTTGGTACCTGTGAAGGTTATGGGACTGTGTAGCAGTTGCTGATGAGTTCCTTTGATGCATTAAAATAAGTAGGTATGAGTTTCAGTGCAGGTTATCATCATTTCTTTTTTATTAACATTTAATGTATTATTTGCTTCAGAGGTACAGGTCTGTGAATCATCAGTCTTATACAATTCACAGCAATCACCATAGCACTTACCCTCCCCAATGTCCATAACCCAGACACCTTATCCCTGCCTCCCTCCATTCCCCCAGCAACCCTCAGTTTGTTTCCTAAGATTCCTAAGAGTCTCTTATGGTTTGTCTCCCTCCCCCATCCTATCTTGTTTCATTTATTCCCTCCCTCTTCCCAGACCTCTCTGACTCTCAAATTCCTTAAATCATAGAGATAATATGATAATTATCTTTCTCTGATTGACTTATTTCACTCAGCATAATACCTTCCAGTTCCATCCTTGTCATTGCAAATGGCAGGATTTTATTCTTTTTGATGGCTGCATGGTATTCCATTGTATATATACACCACATTGTCTTTATCCATTCATCTGTTGATGGACATCTGGGCTCTTTCCATAGTCTGGCTATTGTGGACATTGCTGCTATAAACATTTATGTGCCTCTTCAGATCACTACATTTGTATCTTTAGGGTTAATACCCAGTAGTGTGATTGCTAGGTTGCAGGGTAGCTCTATTTTCAACTTTTTGAGGAATTTCCATACTGTTTTCCAGGGTGTCTGCACCAGCTTACATTCCCACCAACACCGTAGGAGGGTTCCCTTTTTCTTGCATCCTCGCCAACACCTGTGTTCCTGAGTGGTTAATTTTAACCACTCTGAATGGTGTGAGGTGGTATCTCACTGGAGTTTTGATTTGCATTTCCCTGATGCCGAGTGATGTTGAGCACTTTTTCATGTGTCTGTTGGACATTTAGAGGTCTTCTTTGCAGAAGTGCCTGGTCATGTCTTCTGCCCATTTCTTAATTGGATTATTTGTTCTTTGGGCGTTGAGTTTGAGAAGTTCTTTATAGATTTGGGATACTAGCCCTTTATCCAATATGTCATTTGTAAATATCTTCTTCCATTATATCCATTGTCTTTTGATACTGTTGACTGTTTCCTTTGCTGTGCAAAAGCTTTTTGTCTTGATGAAGTCCCAATAGTTCATTTTTGCCCTTGTTTTCCTTGCCTTTGGTGACGTTTCTAGAAAGGAGTTGCTGCAGCTGAGGTTGAAGAAGTTGTTGATTGTGTTCTCCTCAAGGTGTTTGATGAATTCCTATCTCACATTGAGGTCTTTCATCCATTTTGAGTCTGTTTTTGTGTGTGGTGTAAACAAATGGTCCAGTGTTGTTCTTCTGCATATGGCTGTCCAACTTTCCCAACACCATTTTTTAAGAGACAGTCTTGTTTCCATTGGACATTCTTTCCTGCTTTGTTGAAGATTAGTTGCCCATAGAGTTGAGGGTCCACTTCTGGGCTCTCTATTCTGTTCCATTGATCTACATGTCTGTTTTTGTGCCAGTACCATGCCATCTTGATGATTATAGCTTTATAATAGAGCTTGAAGCCTGGAATTGGGATACCACCAACTTTGGTTTTCTTTTTCAACATTCCTCTGGCTATTCAGGGTCTTTTCTGGGTCCATGACAATTTTAGGATTATTTGTTTCATTTCTTTGAAAAAAGTTGATATTTTGATAGGGATTGCATTAAATGTTTAATTGCACAGACATTTTCACAATATTTGTTCTATCCAATCCATGAGCATGGAATGTTTTTTGTTTTTTTGTTTTTTTTTTTAAAGATTTTATTTATTTGACAGAGAGAAACACAGCCAGAGAGGGAACACAAGCAGGGGGAGTGAGAGAGGGAGAAGCAGGCCTCCCACCGAACAGGGAGCCCGATGTGGGACTTGATCCCGGGTCTCCGGGATCATGACCTGAGCCGAAGGCAGTCGCTTAACCAACTGAGCCACCCAGGCGCCCCAGCATGGAATGTTTTTCCATTTCTTTGTGTCTTCTTCAATTTTTTTCATGAGTACTTTATAGTTTTCTGAGTACAGATTCTTTCCTCTTTGGCTAGGTTTATTCCAAGATATCTTATGATTTTGGGTGCAGTTGTAAATGGGATCGACTCCTTAATTTCTCTTTCTCCTGTCTTGCTGTTGGTGTATAGAAATGCAACTGATTTCTGTGCACTGACTTTATAACCTGATACTTTACTGAATTCATGTAGGAGTTCTAGCTGTTTTGGAGTGGAATGTTTTGGGTTTTCCACATAAAGTATCATATCCCTTCAAAGAGTGAGAATTTTACTTCTTTGCCAATTCGGATGCCTTTTATTTCTTTCTGTTGTCTGATTGCTGAGGCTAAGACTTCTAGTACTCTGTTGAATAGAAGTGGCGATAGTGGACAGCCCTGCTGTATTCCTGACCTTAGGGGAAAGTTCTCAGTTATTCCCCATTGAGAATGATATTCGCTATGGGTTTTTCATAGATGGCTTTTATCATATTGAAGGTTACCATCATCTTAAAGCAAGCTATACAAGACAGAGGGTCCCATGACTACATTTTTTATTTTTTGTTTTTTTGTTTTGTTTTGTTTTGTTTTGTTTTTAGAGAGAGAGAGACAGAAATGGAAATAGGCAGAGGGAGAGAGAACCTTAAGCTGGCTCCATACTCAGCACAGAGCTGAATGTGGAGCTCCATCTCACATCCCTAAGTCAAAATCAAGAGTTAGATGCTTAACTGATGAAGCTACACAGATGTCCCCTATGACTACTCTAATCACCTGGAGCTGGAGAAGTGATAGAGCAGAAAGCAGGCACAGGGCTCCGTGGAATGTGTAGTCAAATTTCAGAAAATACAACATCTTAAGGGCAATATAGCCACACTATTGCCTAGTGTGTATAACTCAAAGGACATGAAGGAAGGAATAACTGAGAGCAGCCTCTTCAATGGAAAGTCATGTAACATTACATGCATGCAAATTTTTGCATATAAATTCTGCAGTCTACATGGAACCATAATAGAATGTTATTACCATGAGCAAAACCTAAGGACGGACATACATAATTGCATATCCCTACCTGGATACCTCTATTCTGACTGTGCTGAAGATGCAAAACAGAAAAGCAGTCCGACCAATCATTGCCCTAGAACATTTCCTTAAAACGTTATCATACTGCAACAAGAGGAGAGATATAATGCAAATAAAGCTCTTTCTCAGTGAGCTCTCAGATCTTATCTCACTCTGTCCAATCCCCTTTGGATGCTTAAAATATTGTAAGAGAGTGATTTTTGAGAAGAGAAAAAAAAAAGTTTGTGTTTTAATCTTGCTCCGTTTAAACTACTGAGTGAATTTTATTATATTAATCCAAAAAAATGCACATGTTGAATGCATAAAGCATTCTATCTTTATTTTCACTCTAAAAACATTACTTTCCTCTATAAACAGTAATAAAGGATTGGCATTTGTGATGGCACATTGGACTAACAATACTTCAATTATCTATTTGGATGATTGTTCCTTATGTCTTCACAAAATGCTTTAGTCCAAATCCTAATAAGCAATACTTCAGATATAAAATTCATGTCTTCTCTATTGTATAAGCAGCCACTTTGATAGGGATGCCACGTGGGACATCATTTTTTTTAATTTTTAATTGCAAATATTGTAAATATAAAAATGATAAATATAAAATGTTTAATTGTAAATATGTTTTATCTCCCTTACCTTCTGTTTATTTTTATCAGTGCATGGTCATGTCACTTGGTCAATGTTACAATCTATTTATAAACATTTCCAATTATGTATATTGAAGTGTTGATTAATTCAGTTTCTACAAGATGGAGTCCATGTTCCCAGTGAAAAAGAAGTGGACTGACAAATCTATCTGAGGATTTTATTGAGAAATTTCACTATCAGTCACACCAGTAAAGGTGACTCAACATTTATATACTTCCACATACTTTTTCATCTACAAAGAATAATAATCTAGAAAATAACACTACTTTGTGAAAAATCATATTAAGATATTAGAAGTAATTCAGACTAAATTTTATGGTTATCTAAAACTAAGTTTAAGTACTATTTTGAGGAAGAAGTTATTTTATTGAATTACTTTTTTTTTTTTTAACAAGATGATCTCATGTGCTACTTTTGGTCCAGCTTTCTCTTTAATTTTCTGTGTCAATAAATTTATTTTTGAATAAAATAATACATAATTCTCTACTAAAATATAAAATACTTAGTAATGCTACAACTCAATGGAAGCAATAAATAATGAAAACTGATGTGAAAATAATTAACTTGCAAATAAGATTTAGCAAATCAAAGATTTATGGTAGTGGAATGGATGTATCCTGACTTATGACTTATATGTGAAGAAGGCATTTCTGTCGGGGACCGGTGTGTGATCCGCCCCTCCTGCCATGCCCAAGCCACCAGAAACTTTGGTGGAGGTACCCATGAATGTGAATGAAAGCCCCTCTGGGCTTTCCCCACCTAGAATCCGGAAAGCCATGTACCCTGTGGGTCAGGGCAATATGTCCTTTGTGTGCTTATCCAAGACATATAGTTCCATTTAATCCTCCTCCTGGTAATCATATCTCTGTATCTCTTATCTGTATTCCTTGAACCCTCTGCCTCAAGGGTCTCAACTTCTGTGAGTTTAAGCAATCACTCTGTACCCTGCAGTAACAATACTAATCCTGTCTCTAGGGCTCATGCAAAAGCAGTTAAAGATTTTTTTTTTTTTTTTTCAGTCTATACACAAATCCAAATCTAAACCTTTATTGTTTTACTTTTATCATCCAATTTTTTCCCCTTCATTTCCATGAAAAGTGTGTCCTTTTGGCCATGAGTGGAAGTTATTCGTTAGATAGGTAAGATCAGACACTGTTCTCTGAAAGGCTTTCATAGGGCTTATGATTTTTTTCTGAAGGGTGTTCATAAACTTG